>NJDD01003883.1:146988-195733 GCA_002245505.1 Calephelis nemesis | reverse complement strand
TTTAAACTTATTTTTTTAATATAATGCTTTTAAGTTGCCAGTTCTAAAAACTTTCAGTTTGGCCCTCGTATTAAGAAACAAAAGATTACGCTAGGGATATGATCGTATCAGATAAGCGCCCGCACCGGCTTAATAGACTTAAGATGTTAGGGATACATTAAGCTAGCTTTTACGGCTTCTCTAACGTGATTTAGTTGGTACAAAAGCAAAATAAAGGCTATACAAAGATTACTATATTAGGTTGCTTTGATGGAAGACTCTTCAACTATAATGTTGCAGATTGGTGATTCTGCTGTTCAGAAACTAACCTATTTTAGAATCATGCTATCTTTTACAGATGAAATAAAAACGAAAGAGATGGAACATTATGGACATGTCAGATTAGTCCGGACTTGGCAAATTTTGACATTGTTAATTAACGTTTTCCGAGTGATAGATTAAACGGCTGTAGAGATGTTGTATAGACTATTCTGAAAGCACTAAAAGGGTTTTGTCTCTTTCTATTACTTTCGTTGAAAGAAGATAGTGATGACGTAAAATTTGTTTAGTGTGTGTGCTACAAAATTACCACCATCATCTTTATTTTATGTGATAAAAACAGCTGACAAGCACAGAGACAACCGCGGCCCATAGACACCATAACTGTTGTGGATGCGTTACTGTCCTGTCGGGGTGTTCAGCCGATTGTGACAGTCTCCCGGCTACCCTGACTTCCTGACCGGAACATGACATTGTCACTATGGCGGCAGGAATAGCTACCTAAAACCCCTACTCAAGCAAGTTTAAAACTCAAAATCTATTTATTCACATGGATCTATACAAAGATTCTTGTGACGCGTCTATATAATTCTAAAAACGGCGAAAGAAATTTAGCAGGCTTGTCTTTTTTTCTTAAAAATAAATTTACATTTCATTAATTTGTAGAGATTGTATGAGGAGCAATTAATCCTAAGCATTTCTGTCTTGTAAATATTCTGAAATCTTATAATAACCTTTACCATACAACTTAGATTTAATACATTTTTTAAATTTATTTAATGGTAAGTCTTTAATACGCTAAGTTGTAAAATTCTCTACCACTGAGAGTATTTTTAATAATTATAACGAACTGCCAAGCAAATAGGCAGAAGGTCTATTCTAACCTAGGATCTGGGCAAACACTTTTTACAGTATCTTCACGCCCATATCCCCGAAGTGTTAGGCAGAGGCATAACCAGGGCAGCCACGACTAGCCTAGACACTAAGTCCCACAATATGATAGGTGGCAAGCGTATACGCCATAGCGCCAAACGGCAACACCGATCCCGAGCAACAAGCAAATATTTTGTTTTTTTTTTAGAAAATTGGAAAAACCATTTTCTTTTTGTTGCCCGACCCGGGCATCGAACCAATACAAGACTACAAGTAATTTTGTGTAAATAAAAACACTTTTATGTCAGTTTTATGTAGTCAGCTGTACCACTGTACGTTCACGTAGTCGAGTTGCAATTTATTAGCAGAATCGCCGACAAGATAGTCGAGGTCTCCATAGATTTGTTTACAGAACGTTGTATGCTCTGAGTGAAATGCGCTTTCTGTATTTTTACAGTGGCCAATTTTTTAATGTCACTAAAGGTAAAACATTGTATTTTTTTTTATTAACGTTGCCAGATGGTCCTATTAGTACTATAGACCAACTGCCTCTCAGCTAGGCAACTTGGAATAGGCGAGAACTAGTTAAAATATAGGTTACCACTAACAAATCCACTGGTAGTAGAGTTCTGTAAAGCAACTTGCCCGGGTAGGGATCCATCGCGTTACCTGTTGCTGCTGCCACTCTCATGTTCCGGAGGCTAAAGTAGACTTGCACAATGGACCTAATATCACGGCCACAGGGCAGGGTCGCACCTGTAACATCTTTTGTGTTTATAGGATACTGTTGTCTCTTAGCATCAGGAAACCCGGGTCACGTGTGACGTGTAAGGCCAAGTTCTATAGAACTGCAGATAGTGGCACTCTGTAATGGCCGGTTTGACATATTTTAATAATAATGGATACGTATTTCTTATGATAATGGAAGGCAAACAAGCAGATGGGTTTCCTGATGGTAAGAACTTGACGCCGCCTAGAGACACCAAAGGTGGCAATGGTGCGTTGCCTACCTGAGGCTGGGAAGTTAGTCCTCGAGCAAAAGTAAGTTTACCGGCTAACTGACCTTTTAAACCGGAACACGTCAACGAAAAGCATTGGACGCTATAGTGGCATAAATAAGCAAGGAGGTGGTACCAATCTTCGCAGGTCGCTGCGAAACTCTTCCACTTACACCGGATGTTAGAACGGTGTTGGTGACGGTAAGGCTACACTCGCATTTTACAACCTGCCTGGCAGGAAACCATATGGTCTATTTTGCAAAGGAGCTCGGACCGACATGGGGGATATTTCAAAATATTTTAATCAAATGCGAGTCGAATTTGTAAATTTTGTCTTTACCATTGTCTTTTAGTATGGCAAGTCTCTATACGAGTATAGTTTAAAACGATGTCGCTTTCCATAGTCTATGCTTAGATCTTTAAAATAACGCAAAGGATTTTGATGTGGTATTAATAGATATAATTATTCAAGTAGAAGGTTTGTATGTACAATAACATAGAAGTTTGTTGAAAGCTGTGGAAAGAAGTGGGAAGATAGGACGGGCTGGTAGTAATATATTTTTTCTATGCAAGAGGAGGCAAATGACGGACATCCGCAACACCTGGAGTAACACAGATGCGTTGGTGGCCTTTAAGGAATGAGTAAGCTCTTGTTTTGAAGGTTTCTAAGTCATATTTGTTTGGGAATACCGCTCTCAAGAACTGATTCCATAAAGGTGTTGTGCGGGGTTAGAAATGTTTTCGGAACCGCATAGTTCTAGACCACCATGCATAAGATGATGGGCACGATACTTTAAACTCCGACACGATGTCTGAAGGTGGAAATCAGCGGCTGGCGTTAAACCAAACAACTCCTCAGAGTATTCCCTATGATAGATGAGGTAGAAAACACTGTGTGACCCAACATTTCTCCATTACAACAAGGAATTAAGCCTAACAGTACCTAATTGGCCGGCCATTGTCAATTCGAGTTGCCCTAATAAATTTATATAAATATATAAATATTTATATAAATATACAAACTTCAAATTAGCCGTGATAGTCTGCCGTTACTATAGTTTGTTATTTATTTACTTTGGCACTTGTAGAAATTCTAATTCAATAATTTGATACTACATTTGTAATGTTTCTTTGTTAATTACAAAAGAAGCTATACAAATGTACAAAGTTGATTGAAATAGGATGTTACTCATTATATTTATGTCGTTTTGTTCTTTACTAGCTGTCCCGGCGAACTTCGTTCCACCTTTTCATTTCGTTTGTATGGAAACCGTTTAATTTTCCCGGTTTTTCTCTTAATAAGAACCTTCTCCCAACAATAACTAACACAATAAAAAAATAATTAGCCAAATCGATTCAGTCGTTCGGAAAGCTTACCAACATATTTATCGATTAATATTTTAGCCGTCTCGGCGAACTTCATACCCGCCCCGTGTCATATGATTTTTTTTCTATGTTTTAATGTTTATTTTGGTGTTCAGGGCTTAATGAATCCAAATGTTTTTAAAAAACCCCTACAAAACTTATCCCTAATGAAGCTAAAAATCATTTCGCGCAAGTTAACCTTGAAACGAAAATCTACGTCGAAATCGGTCCATTCCTATAGGAGTTATTATGCCACACACACACACACACACACACACACACACACACACACACACACACACACACACACATACACGTCAAACTTATAACACACCTCTTTATCCGTCAGGGGTTAAAAACAAATATCTTTTAAATCTGTTCAGCAATTCTCCATTTGTAAGTGCAACAAATCTGACTATATATTTTTTGGTTGAGCTTACAAAAATCTAACTTTTTCTGGATGGTATTAAGGAGATGAGCATGCTTTTGTGTATTGCTAACACCGTGGCATCTAGCGTAGAGTTTCGCAGCGACTCGCTCGGATTGGTACCACCGCTTTACCTATTCCTGCCACCATATCGCCAGCGCTTGCCCTTGACGTGTTCCGGTTCCAAAGATAAGGTAGTCGGTAAACTTTCTTTTGTTCAAGACCTAACGTCCGGGCCTTATGTTGGCAACGCACCATTACCACCTTTGGTGTATCTAGGCAGCGTAAATTTCTTACCATCAGGAAATCCGTCTGCTTGTTTGCCTTCCAATATCATAATACTTGATTAATATATAACGTTTGTCGAATGAACATCGAGAAAGATAATTTAGATTCCGAATCTCAAATTTTCCTAAAACCGGAACGGTAACTGAATCTCCATGAATATTCAAATTGTTCAGAAATATAAGCGAAACAACTTCGAAACATAGCTGAAGTGGAAATTTTAATTGAAACATGATCTATTATTATTGAAAACATATAATGTGAGTTTCTAATTTTCGGTGTCGGCATTTGGTTGGTTTTATTGCAAACCCAGGTTTCAACTTTTTTTTTTAAACTTGGACTTATCTTGTGTGGAACGTTTAGTATATTTTGCAACAATAAGAAAATGTGATATTTCTAATTATAAAAAATGTTGCTCGGGATTGAATTTGTGCCCGTTTGGCGATAGGCTTGCCGCCTATCATATTGTGGGACTTAGTGTCTTCTGCTAATCGAGAGTGCCCTGATTGCACCTCTACAACTTCGGGGATATGGGCGTGAAGGTACAAATAACTAAAATAGCTTCACTATGAATTCTACGTACTTCCGAACACAATGTTTCAATTAAATCGCATATCAAATATTTGAAACCCGGAATTCATGTTCGGATATTTTATTTCAATAACTTGAAAAGTTCAAAAAATTTCAACACCACTCGATATCGCGTTTTGAATTCGCAAAGATCCTCGAAAGTCAATGTTATTAAAATATTTTCTGTTTTCGACAGATTTTACAGAGTTTTCAGTTCGGCTTCAATTTTGTTTTTTTGTTAAATTTATCCGTCCGTCTATGTCATTTATTTGATTTGAAATATTATTTTTGTTTGGATACTATATTTACTAAGTAGAGTACCCGAATTGATACCACTGCCATGCCTCTTCTTGTTGCTATAACGTCAGTGCTGGCCACGGACATATTTCGTCATAATATATGCCACTAGTACCAGTAACATTCATGCGACTTAAATCTGTATAAAGGAAGGTTGCAGAAATTTGTCTACTTTTACGAACTAGGTATGTAACAAAAAAATCTTTTCGTAAAGTCGATTTTTATATAGATGTGTAGTTTTTTGATAATAATCGCTATGAACTCAAACAACATTTTTATTTCTGTCCTTTGACCGCCTCGTTGATTCAGTGGTTACCGTACACGCCTAACTACATCGTCTAACTGCGAGGCTTGGATTCGGTTGCCGATGCGGATTGTCTGGGTGTTTATTAAATTTATCCTGGTATCTATTTAAGTATTTATTTGTATTAGAATCGTTGATTAATACCCATAACACGATCATATAATTTGCTTATTTTGTTGTTAGATTCAAAATTAGTACATTTTACTGGGACATTTATTTTTTTATTTTTTTTCTACTGCTATAACTAATGTTAGATTCAAAATGAGTACATTGTACTGGGACATTTATTTTTTTATTTTTTCTACTGCTATAACTACAATGCCATGTACTTAATGGTTCGGAGGGTAGGGTAGTAGCTAGGGTAGGACAGTTGGTCGAACACCCCAGCCACAAGATAGCAACGCACCTACAACATCTATGATGTCTATATGATCTCTTAGCACCAGAGGAGCCGCGTCCTTGTAACTTATCTTATTTACCTAGTAACTTCGAATGAAAGAGATAAAAAGCTATACTTTGAAGTGAAAGCAAACACGGTATTTAAAATTAGTTCGCAAATCAAATGTTTGAAAAGGGGAAATTCGAATCCGGAAATTTTATTTACCTTTCGAAAGTTTAGACGATTCATACAACTTTTGACATCACGTTTGAGAGTTTTCAAAGATCCTCAAAAGCCAATGGTCTTGCAATATTTACTTTTGAAGAAATTACACAAAAATCATATTCCCAATAAGGTCGTATTTTGAGTGTAAGGATTTTAGGAGAAAAAAAATGGGAGATGATTTTTTTTGTACACGGACCAAGGAATTTTTTCTGTTTTAGTAAAATCGATATACATTGAAACGTAACTGGAAAAACGTTGTATGAGTTCGAAGCAGTTGCTTATAAAATGTTTAAAAATGGAATTCAACTTTGAAAATTTAATTTAAATATCTTTCGAAAAGTTCAAACGTTTGTACATCGCGTTTCAGTTTTCGAAGGATCCTTATCAGTTAATGTGAAATTCAACTTGAAAATAAAATAGAAATTTCTTATTTGTTCATTGTTGCTTTTTCTTTAATCATAGTTCAAATACTACTACAAACAAGTAGACGGATTTCCTGATGGCAATAAATTCACCACGCCTAGAGACACCAAATGTGGTAATGGTGCGTTGCCAACCTAAGGCCGGGATGTAAGGTTATAATTTTAATGTTTGGGAAAAATTTAAGAGGGTGGATAGAGGGGCAAGCTTCTTTTTAAATGGGTTTCTTCGGGGGATGCTAAATAATTTAATAGGCGGGTATCATGTACATTTACTTGATAGTTAAATTGTAAACATAATTTAAGTTTTTACAATAAAGCTTCGGTCAAACCTGAGCGTCAAACAAGCGGACGCGGAAAGCGAAGCGGGAGCGAATACATCGCGAAACGGACGTCAGTTTTCCCCGTTTTGTTCCGGGCTCCTTTGCAGAATAGACCATCTGCCTTCCTGCCAGGAATCTTGTAAAATGCGAGCATAGGCTTACCGTCACTAATACCGTAACATTCTACTAAGTGGTAGAGTTTCGCAGCGACTCGCCCGGATTGGTACCACTGCCTCACCTATTTCTGTTACCATAACGTCCAATGCTTACTGTTGACGTGTTCCGGTACGGAGGGTTAGGTAGCCGGTAAACTTACTTTTGCTCGAGGCCTAACACAGCGGCCTCAACATTTCGGTTGGCAACGCAACATTACCACCTTTGGTGCCTCTAGGCGGCGTAAATTTCTTACCATCAGGAAATCTGTCTGCTTGTTTGCCTTCTATAATCATAGAAAAAGGCGTCACAATTAAGCGAATACGGCGCAAACCTCGAACTTCATTGTTAGTCAATTGTGACTGAAGTCGCACGTCTCTAAGTTAGTTTAGAAATAAATAAGAAATGTTTCTAAACAAATCACGAACTAATCTTACCACAAAGTTTTCTATATATAGTTTTTTCGCAAGGGTATTAGTCAACATACTAACACATAAAACATCTATACTAATTCTTACAAACACACACACACGCAGAAAAAGTGACATCAGACACACAATATCAGATAAATGTTTGTTCCTGTCGGTAATCTGGCTGGATTCTCGTGGTTTGTCAGTGGAGTTAGGAGTGCTTGCTTTCCACTTGACCAACGAGGCGATCACTTATCATCATGTTAATATTTATCACCAGAGTTTCGAAATTATTTTGAAATTAAAATGTTACGACGATATGTTAGATATATATTTTTGACACGTGTAACCACTAGCCGCGTGCTTCCCGCGTTGCTGACGCCGTGATCCCGCGTCGCGTATGCGTAAGCAAAGCGGCATATATTCATTATGGCATTGGCTTGGGCGCGGTAGTTGCGGCCGATTCGCTTTCGCTTCAGTCGCGTAGGTTTGACCGAAACTTATAGCTGAATATAACAAAATCAACAAACAGCCGACCGCGACGTTGGTTACCATAAGAAATTCTAGAATATTAGAGTATCATTCGAACGCTCTAGAACTAGATTATCCTTACACAAAACATTGCTTATCAAACTTTTTAAATGCTTGACGTCTTCTTTCCTTATTTTTCTTAAAACGTTTTCGCTTTAAAGTCTTTTTTGTTCTTTAAAAAATATTTAAGAATTCTGAAAATAACGTTCACAAAGAAAAGTAATAAAATAACGGCAGCAAATCCGACATTTTAATTAATTCAGTTACCAAATGTTTCGAAAGGAATTCGTTTTGTAAATGTTTATTTCGTTTCGAAAGTGAAACAAATGAACTTACAAACAAAATGTTTTAAACGTTGGAGTCTGAACCTTTGATGCACTGGTTGGTGTCCGCTGTTGTATTTATATTTAATTTTGAAACAAATGCCGACTTTAACGTGAAATTCTGAATGATTTTTTAATCATCTCCAAAAAGGAGAAAGGAGAAATTTGTATGATTGTTACGCGATTGTTCGGTCAATAACGAAATGATTCTGATGGTTCTATTTTTAAAATGATTTGGAAGATGGTTTTATATTAGTCTTTACATGATCCGACTAGTTTTTGGTTATACAAAATATTGTAAAAAAAATTAATGCTAATTCAAAACTAATTGTAGGATGTTGATCAAATTTATGTGGGACCATTTACTAATCATAAATATAGTGTTAATTGTTAGTATTGTGCTGTCGTATTCATAAATAAAACTCTTACTTTACTCTTAAACTTTACTAACACTTTATTTATAATTTACTTCCATTAAACTTACGGCTTAACTCTCTGGAAACGCACATGCAGGGCCAATACCAAAAGAGAAAGAGGCATAAACAAAACAGCTTCGTCTTTTGTGCATTAACACACACCCATAAACACGCAGTTTCAAAAAATTTACGAATCTGGAAATAAACTTTCAAATGAATAGAAAAACGAATAGAAGCTTTTTAAGTCAATGTTTCAATTATTTCAGTCAAGTGTTTATAAACAAAAATATTCGTTCGGAAATGTTATTTAAATTTTGCTAAAGTTCAAACGATTCGTATATCGATTATCCTTTTGAGAATTTTGTAAGTGTCCAGAGTCCACTTAAGCTGAAGTGTTTCGTCGCTTTTTCATTTTAATTTGATTTCATTTAATATTCTGTACTAAAATGATTCGCCTGTTAAAAATCCTATTAAAAACATAAATGTGAAGTTATAGTCAAGTTCAGTATTAAGGCTGATTTTAGAATCAAGCTGACAGACGACGCTGTGACCATCGATGCTGACAGCGCAGTGCCTGATTTGTAAAAAGAATAACATCGACTGGTTAGTCTATTCTAAACGCCTCTATAGCAAGCCTACATGGTGGTCCGTCAATGCCGATGATCAACATGTTTCTAAATTAGCCTACATCTATGCGTCTTTGTCGACCAACATACTTATTGAGATCAGATGCAGAGTTCTGTGTAAATTTCAAAATTTTATTTACAAGAACCTATTCAAGCTTTAGATTTCATTTGCCTAGTACTTTCAATAAAACACAAAAATTAAAGAAGTAATATATGTATAACATTGTCCAAGTACAGCAAAGACAGTTCTCATAAATATATCGGTACACAAACCAGCCCATTGCCTAGTCAAGATGAGTTGACTTGACAAATATATCGTTGCTTGGACGTGAACTTAATTATTATATTAATTAGCGTATGTGGAATGGTTCGTGTAATGTACTCTCCGCTTTGTCGCTTTTTTTTATTTGAACTTGGCTGATACACTGCCGCGTGTCTAGATAGGCCAACTTTTTCCTATTACGTAACTGAACCTACCAGTCGCCATGCGTACCAATCGAAACATATTTGCCTGGTTTCCTACATTTTTTTTAAATATTTTTGTTTGTTTCTCTCCTTCTAGATACAACCAATACTGAGTTGTTGTACAGTCGGATTGCATTCTTCAGTCAAACTTATGTTCAAATCAATTTCAATCAGTCAAATTAAGAAATGTTCGGTTTGGTATGAGTGCGCAAACTCGGAGAAAAACGACTTTTACGGCTAAACTACTGGACCGATTTAAACTAATTTTGATATTCATATAGACATTGTCCCGGCTTCAAAAATAGGCTACTTTTTTCCCCAAAATACTATAATGGGGATTGAAAGTTTGTATGCATATTGTATTCTGAATTTCTTTCGCCAGATCTTCTTGTTTAACAACAACAAAAAATAGATTTTGCCTAATTATCTAGCAACACTGAAATTATAATAACTAAAACTTCTTAAAAAGTTTCAATTTTTAATTCGACTGCAAATTATCAAGAATTCTTGGAAATAATTCTGTCAAAGAAATTTTAATAAATGTTAGACATCGAAATTGGATAAAGATGTGTGACGAGTAGAATACCAGCCTAAAAAGTGATCATGTGGGTTTCTCTGTTAGGAGAGTAACTTAAGTGTCACTTTATTCGGTCCGTGCTAGAAATGTGGTTAGCTCTGAAGCCACTTGTCTGATTTCTAACCACAGGATTAGACTCACACTAGTGAACAAACTGGGAAATTGATATTGCTGGCCTTGTAGAAGTTTAACCATTAGATTGGCTTTGTTGTTTCGTACTTTGTAATGATGGCGATGGCTATAATTGCGCGATATTTTTAAACTAATTGCTAATTCGTATTACCGAGACAATAGGTATTACGTAACAAACATGCAAGTGATTTGATTGTTTTTTTTACAAAAAAAGCAGTCGATCGTATTTCAACAACTGATTGTAGATTGTGTAATTAGGTACAGTACAGGTCCTGCTCTTATGACTGCATTTGGAGAAGTCAATTCCTTATAATCAGTTATTAAGTCAAAATGTTTATACATAATTATGACTAACTTAATTAACGTCTTTGAATGCGGCCGTCAGACTAATATCATGTTATCTAACATTTGTGATTTATTCTTATTACTGCCTTGCTTTTTTCATTTCTACTTTTTTTTTTCAATATCACTTCTTTCCTACAATACTCTTTACATTTTGTTACACCAATGTTTATTTTTTATAGCATCAACATGGTTTTGCAACTAAAGATAACATGATAGAAGCCCGGTTCCAATGATCAACAAAATGAAAGTATATTAGTTTTTTATACATTGTTAGTTTGCCTAAAAGTAACGAAACTTTGCTCGTAGTTGTTATACTTAATATAAACGAACGCAACATTTCTACTATTAATACAAATAACTACCATGTAGCAAAACTAATAGTTTTTTTAATGTATGAACAGGGCATTAGAAACTTTATTTTAACGTTTGGAAGTTGGTTGTTAGTTAGTTACTGAAAGTGCACAAGGTGTTACCTGAATAAAAAAATGTTTTTTAAAAGATTAAAGTGTAGGGTTGTAGGGTTGCCAACTGCATTTGTTTAATCTTGTGTTTTCTTTTTCAGGTAAGAACTAAAAGTCTTGTTGCAGTGACATCTGATAGAAAACATCTTGTCGATAAGTATTTGTGTACATAAGAATGGTCTAAACAATGGTCTAATATAATAAGAGTTTATAGAAACTTACAAAATTCAAATTTGTATATAAACGATTGTTCATGCAACTAAAATGATAATATGTTTGTATTAAGCTGAGCGGCAGTAGGATGAAAATAGGGAAAAATCTTCACGCCCGTATCCGAAAAGAGGTAAACAGAGATACAACCAAGACACCTACGAATCGAGGCAGCCAAAAATGAATAATTACTACTGTTATAAGTTTCACAAAATTTAATTCCTTATGAAGTAAAATCTCTACTAATATTAAAAATGCGAAAGTCTATCTGTTTGTTTCTTGTTACGTTTCTTAACTTACCTGCTCTTAATTACATTTATTAAATTTAATCCCGATAGGACTAAAATGGGATGGGGAATAAAATGTATTCTACGCTGACCAAGTCGTTGTTTTTGATATGAGAAAACAAACAAGCTGACGGATTTCCTGATGGTAAGAAATACAAATTGTAATTGTCTGTAAGATGGCACTTAGCCATAAGCGGAAATGTTACCAGGCCTGGGCTTCGGCAGCGAAGTCTTGTGATGAAAACACCAGCTCACTTAAAAAGGAGTATAACTCTGCCTCTAGGTATTTCAAAAGAGCCATTGCCAGGGCAAAGTTCGAGCACATTGGCAGAATTGGCGAGAAATTAGCACGCTTACCTTCGGGAACAAGAGCGTTCTGGTCTCTCGCCAAGGCTGTCCAAGGGAATTTCGCAAAGCCATCTTTACCAGCATTACACCGGAGTGATGCCTCGCTGGCCCATGATGCAAAAGAGAAAGCCGAACTTCTTGGCTCCCTTTTTGCTTCCAACTCGACTTTAGATGACCATGGAAACACGCCGCCGACCATCCCGCGGTGTGAGGTGTCTATGCCTGAAGTAAAGTTTCTGCAGAGTTCAGTGCGTAGAACACTTATTTCATTGGACGTCAACAAGTCGAGTGGGCCTGATGGTATCCCTCCGATTGTTCTCAAAGTGTGTGCTCCTGAGCTGGCACCGGTTTTAACGCGATTCTTCCGGCTCTCCTATTCATCAGGCATTGTACCGAATTCATGGAAGACAGCTTTAGTACACCCAATCCCTAAAAAAGGTAACCGCTCGGATCCGTCCAATTCCGGCCCATAGCTATAACTTCCTTGTTTTCCAAAGTTATGGAATCCTTAATAAACTGCCAGCTCTTAAGGTACTTAGAGGAGCACCAGCTGTTAAATGACCGTCAATACGGTTTTCGTCGTGGTCGTTCAGCTGGTGATCTTTTAATTTATCTAACACACCGATGGGCGCAAGCAGTCGAAAGCAAGGGAGAAGCATTGGCTGTTAGTTTGGACATAGCGAAAGCCTTTGATCGGGTGTGGCACAAGGCGATTCTATCGAAGCTTCCATCTTACGGTCTTCCTGAGAAATTATGCAAATGGGTCACTAGTTTTTTGACGGAGCGCAGCATTAAGGTCGTTGTCGACGGCATGTGCTCGGAGTCCAAGCTTGTCAATGCTGATGTTCCCCAAGGCTGTGTGATTTCTCCTACTCTGTTTCTTCTGCATATCGATGACATGTTGCAAATTAGTAACACTCATTGCTATGCAGACGACACTACTGGGGAAGCCTTATACTTTGGCCGTCATAATATATCTCGGGATCATGTCATTGAGAGCCGGAACCAACTTGTGTCTGAAGTTGACAATCTCCTGTCTAAAATTTCGATTTGGGGTCAGCAAAATCTAGTGCAATTTAACCCTAGTTAAACACAAGTTTGCGCGTTTTCCGCTAAAAAGATTCCCTTCGTCGCATCTCCTCGATTTGAGAGCGTTTCCCTTACTGCCACAGCCAGCATTGGTATACTCGGCGTTGACATTTCGAGTAATGTTTAATTTCGTGGTCATCTAGAGGAGAAGGCTAAAATAGCCTCTAAAAAACTTGGTGTACTCAGTAAAGCGAGACAGTATTTCAAGCCGACCCATCGCTTACAACTATATAAAGCGCAAATTCGGCCTCATATGAAGTACTGTTCTCAACTCTGGGCAGGGGCTCCAGAGTACCAGCTCCTTCCGTTTGACCGCATTCAACGTAGAGCAATTCGAATTGTCAATGACCGAGCAATTACCAATCGGCTTGATCCCTTGGCGCTGCGTAGAGATGTTGGGTCCCTCAATGTTTTCTACCGTATCTATCATGGGGAATGTTCTGAGGAGTTGTTTGGCTTAATTCCAGCAGCTGATTTCCACCTTCGGACTTCGCGACAGAGTTTAAAGTTACATGCCCACCATCTTGATACGTGGCGATCTACAACTGTGCGATTCCGAAGACATTTCTTACCTCGCACAACATCTTTGTGGAATCAGTTACCGAGGGCGGCATTTCCAAACAATTATGACTTGGGGACCTTCAAGAAAAGAGCGTATTCATTCCTTAAAGGTCGGCAACGCATTTGTGATACTCCTGGTGTTGCGAATGCCCGTGGGCGGCGGTGATCACTTTCCATCACCGACCCACTTGCTCGTTTGCCTCCTCTTATATATATATATAAAAAAAAATGAGACACCAAAGGTGGTATTAGCGCGTTGCCAACCTAAAGCCGAGATGTTAGACCTCGAGCAAGTTTACCGACCACCTTATACTCCGAACCGGAACACATCAACGCCAAGCACTGACATTATGGCAGCATGAATAAGAAAGACGGGACACCAATCCGAGCGAGTCTCTGCGAATCTCTACCACTTATTCAGACTTCAGGGTGTTAAGTGACTAAGCCTATGTTGGCCTTTTACGTGCCGCCGGGCAGGAAGACAGATGATCTATTCTGCAAAGGACCCCGTACTAACACGTGGTACGGGGTACAAGCCGATAAGCTGCTAATAAAAATATAAATAGACTAGGGGCCTTTAAAAATAATAAAAAGTGAAAAAAAATAGTAGTAGAATGAAACCCATTAAAAAAGGAGGAGAATATGATCAAAATGAAAGAAAAAATAAATTACGGTCGATCCGAGTTCGGGAAGTGGGACGGGGTTTAAGGGTAAAAAATGGTTTATGGTTTCACATAAATTTTGAGGTTATATGAAAAAAGTGTTATAACAAAAATTTTAGATCTTTTTATTACCTACAACTTTGCCATTTGACTTTTTTCGATAGGACTTTTAGTTTTGCCGGAAATCAAGATAAACCATTTTTTACCCTTAAACCCCCCCCCATCCCACTTCCCGAACTCGGATCGACCGTAATTTTTTTTTCCTTTCATTTTGATCATATTCTCCTCCTTTTCTAATGGGTTTCATCCTACTACTATTTTATTTGGTTTTAAAAATTATCGACCCTGGTCTAAAATGACTACATTCATTTTAAATTTAATACGAACGTTAAACAATTCTCACACAAGTAGTATTTACCGCTCAATGTGAAAAGAGAGCATCAATGCTCATTTTATTGTAGCTCTTAAGTACTTTTTATACAATATCAATTTAATTAAATTGCTGTTTCAAATTATTGAATGTGTTATTATCATAATATGTAACTGAATATCACGCACTATTAACATCTTTTAATGAAAAGAGGTTGGCAACGCACACATTACCACCTTTGGTGTCTCTAAGCGGCGTGAATTTCTTACCATCAGAAAATCTGTCTGCTTGTTTGCCTTCCAGTATAATAAAAAAAGTAAAAAATGTTATTAATAATTTTAAGAGCTAAGAAATCTATGACTCCTGTTAATAACAAATGTGATATGAATAATCTCAGACTGCACTTTTGCACGCAACCAGTTATTAAGGGCGTTTTTTTCCAAACGAAAACTTAGGAACCGTCAAGAAAATGGCGTACTCATTCCTTTAAGGTCGGCAATGATCACTTTCCATCAGGCCCACTGCTCGTTTTAATCCTCGAGTTACAAGCTACTATCCCCTCTAGACCGGAACATAACAGTAACTATCACCTACGCTATGACTTAGGAATACACATGTTTAAGGCTTTCGTATCAGTTCAGGCGATTCGTCGCAATATTACCAAGTAGTCTAACTTTATGTACTTTATTATAAGCTGACAAATAAACTGACTAGATTATTTTACTATTTGACGGCCACCTTACGTCATTTTTGAAAAATAAATATCAAGTAAAAAAATATTATAGCCATACATACAATCTTCACGCCAAATCTCTTACCATCAGGAGTAACTCGCTATCTTATCCCATACAAAAATTGTGTAATCTCTTACCATTAGGAGTAACTCGCTATCTTATCCCATACAAAAGTTGTGTAATCTCTTACCATTAGTGTGTAATCTCTTACCATTAGGAGTAACTCGCTATCTTATCCCATACAAAAGTTGTGTAATCTCTTACCATTAGGAGTAACTCGCTATCTTATCCCATACAAAAATTGTGTAATCTCTTGCCATTAGGAGTAACTCGCTATCTTATCCCATACTAAAATTGTGATAAATTTAGAAAGTTGTAGTTGTTTTGCACGATTAAGGGCCACTTGCACGTACATAAGTTAAATTTTATAATGGGTTAAACTAAGTCAAATATAAAGCGGCTTTGCTCGCGTGTCAGTTAGTATATTTACACCTGATGATACACCATTAATAAGGACTTTCGTAGACTATATTTTAGGTTACTATATTTACTACACTACACAGACTATATTTTAAGTATACGTAAGGGCTAAAATTTCAAGAAACGCTTAAATACGTATCTACTCATTTTTAATAATTAGCCAAAACATAAAATTTCATGTTTCTTACTTAAAAAATGACGGTCGTCCATACAGACTTTCAACCCTTATTTCACCCCCTTAGAGGAAAATTTTCAGAAAAGCTTAAATAGGTATCAACTGATTTTTAATGCTCGTAATTGCTCGGTAATGATGAATCAGTCAGTCAGGACATATTATTTTATGAGTATACATTTAACCTTAGTTAGAAGCTAACTCGGAGTTTAATTGCTAACCCATAAACGTGCAAGTGGCCCTAAGTGTTTTTATTTATACATTCGTTAAATAATAATTTATTCGTGCCGCCATATCCAACTTCAGTGCTTGCCATTGCCGTATTTTGGTTCGGAAGATAAGGTAGTCAGTAAAATTACTTTTGGTGTCTAGACGGCATGACTTTTTTACCCACATTAAATCCGTCTACTTGTTTGCATTCTAATACTATAAAAAGATTTCCTTCATAATTGTTTTATAAAAGTTACTTTATTTTAAAAGTAAAATTATAAAGTGATACAATACTTAAATTAATATCAATTTAATTTATTCTGGTCGCGATGGTGGACGGGTTAACCGCTAGTTAGGACAAACTCGCCAAACCGGTCTGCGCAGAATTAGCAACATAAAAGCTTATGTTACATCTATTATAATGGATTTCCGCAAAGTAACGCCTGATTCAATAAGATATATCAATTTCATTAATTATAAAAACATTTGTTTCAAAGGAAGCATAACTCTTAATGACTATAAAACAGTAGTTTTCAATTTAATCAGAGCTACTTTAATTAATGTTAAGTTTAATTAAAAAATCCATTCATTTCATACACACTGAACATTTCTATAAGTATGGCGTCTGTGTAGAGGTTCTCCGCTATCGCAGTAAAAATTGAATTTCATTCAAGCGCCCCTCGTCTGGCATTACTGTTAGGGTTGCCACTGATCCCAAAAGAAATTCTCCTACTTTTTGAATTGTCTGGATAACCAAACATCATCGTCCGCTTGATAACATGGGTAGTCGAGATCCATATTGAGTACCATAAGCCTTCGAACTATCAAGGTTCCCAAAAGGCAAATTACATTTTTGCAGTCTAGACTTTAAAGTTGTAATCATATTGATTTAACTAATGTTATTTATCTGAATAATAAAAATGTGTAGAGTTTTGCTTTTTTTTATCTGAAATCACTTGAAATGTCGGAATATAAAGTAGTCAAAATTCTTATCCACTTCGTAATTTAATCGCGTACTCAATTATGCCACGTTCGATTAAGACATTAAGCATGAATGAAGGAAAACAAAATTTGCGAAAGCATTATTTTTACAATCACAGGAAATATTTTCAAAGGTAATAAAGATAACTCTGAACTATATTTCGTGTTCTTGCAATATAAAATAGGCTATCCTATGAATATAAAAGAAAAGAAACTATTTTATTTCACGTTAACCTTTCAACAGGCACATGTGACGCGTCTAAATGACATTAAAATTTACCACCGGTTAGGAACGCGGCCACGCACTGAGAAGATCTGGCAAGAAACTTAGCGGGCTTGTCGTTTTTCCTCATTCTAAATATTTATACAAAAATTAAAATAATGACACATTAAATATAAATTGTATTACTATTTACTAACTATTTGTTAATTTGCGATAATTCGCGATTAAAGAGTAAAAAAAAAACTTTATAATGCATCTATATCTTTCAAAAAGAAAATGTTTTTTCTATTTTGTCAGAAATGGCAAATTTCGAAACGGCGATTTCAAAAATTGTTATTTTTTAAAAGTAGGCAACCCTAATTACAGAACACTCACTGACTATTAAGCGGGTAAACTCGCCTCAACGAAACTGAGGGCGCGTTGAGGAATTGCTCTTTCACATGCTTACGTTTTCGCTTTTATGTGTAAACTTCTGAAATTACTCGGGCTT
This sequence comes from Calephelis nemesis, assembly GCA_002245505.1. NCBI lineage: Eukaryota > Metazoa > Arthropoda > Insecta > Lepidoptera > Riodinidae > Calephelis > Calephelis nemesis. The sequence goes on along the minus strand of NJDD01003883.1, from coordinate 177,754 downwards.
CTAAGGATCCGTCTTCAATTTTAAGTTGAGTAATCCTTACTTATCGATATTATGTTCACTTTGTAAGCTATTTTTAGACGGAATTAGATTATTGTACAAGACCGTGTGTGTACTTTCAAATTTACTGCTGCTGCATCTTCACGCCCATATCCCTGAAGAGGTAGGCAGAGGCACAACCAGGGCACCCACGACTAGCCGAAGACACGGAGTCTCACAATGTGATAGGTGGCAAGCCTATCGCCGATGATATGTAAATTTTAGCCAAACAAAGTTTTTGTGAATGATTAGAGCGGAAGGGCTATAGTAATAATTCTGCTGAGAAAATAGACTTTTCTTAACTGTATGCTATCTTTTTCAAATAAATAAAAACTAAAGAGGTTCCATACCTTTGAGACTTGTCAGATTTGTTGTGACTTGCCAACTCGTGACGTTTTTAGTCAACATTTTTCGAGGAATAAGTTAAAAGTCTGTAAAAATTTCATCTACTTACTAATATGACATCACTAAACGTGTTTTGTCTCTTTCTATTACTGTCTACTATTAAAAGAAGATAGCCATAACTTTAATATAAAATATAAAATTGCCATTAATGTCTTTTATCTAAAAATGAAACCCTATGTCCCTTGATTATGGTTCACATAAGGTGTGAACAGATAATCCTATTCTGCTGATTCTTTTTCTGTACTAGTTTTTGTAAGGAGAAGGTTCTTAAGGTAGAAAAAAGATTGTAAGCTTAGTGGAACCTAACTGTCGTTTGACACAGGAGAATCGAATCCGAGCCTCGCAGTTGGTCGGTGGAGTTAGGTGTATAAGTTAGCAACTCGATTAACGAGGCTGTCATCATTTTTTATTAACGCCGTAACTAATGTTACTTGGTTTTTGCGACGACTCTCCCAATTCCTTACTACCGCATTATTTCTGCCGCCATACCTGGATTTGCGCCACGGTAATGTTTCCGTTTTAGAGAGTAGGTCCGTTACATGTACATATGATGGTTGCTTAAGTTCCCAGTATCAGGTTGGCTACGCATAAGTGCCAACTTCGGTATGTGTATTTCTTACCCTCAGGAAATCTATCTTGTTCAAAACCAATAAAAAATACTGAATAAGTGAAAAAATCCTGTCAATCTCTTCCAAGCATTTGATACATACATCATTCCAAGTAAAACATACATTGGTGGTGTAAATCTGTAGTCAAATTAAAAAAAATATATTCTAGTACCAACTGAATGATATAAATGATTATATTGTAAAATTACCCTTGCCCTCTTTTACTTATTATTTTTTTTTAAAATTCCTAAACAGGCAGGCGACCGCGTCCGCGAGAATCGCTAGCAAGTGCGGGCGCTACGGGTGTAAAACGCCTCGTGAAATGTGCTCTTACTACTACTACATAGTATAAAACAAAGTTGCTTCCTCTGTTCCTATGTCCCTTTGTAAGCTTAAATCTTTAAAACTACGCAACGGATTTTGATGCGGTTTTTTCAATAGATAAAGTGTTTGAAGAGTAAGGTTTACATGTGAATTTCCTAACCGTAAAGCCGGGGCGGGCCGGTAGTTTTGCATATAAATCTGCTTCGTGAATTTTTTGTCTTACCAGAGTTGTAATAATAAAAGTGCTGTGCTGGTTAAACCAGTAGCTTGTTTTGTATTGTCTCTATAAACGCTTCAGTACGTTGTCGCTTTTATATTTAAACTTTTTTAAATTTGTCGAGTATAACTGAGTAAACGAAGTCAAATCTAAGTCAAATAATCCGTACTTACCCTTAAATATATCCTTAAACATCAATATGCAGCTTAAAACTGGAAACGCGCTACATGAAATGCTTGCTTACTTGTATATTTTTTAGATTATGAACGTCTTTCACCATCTTCAAGTGAAGCTCCACGTAAGCTACTCGTCGATTAATGTGACAAGTAATATACGATCGCATTTCATCACATCCGAGTAGCGTTAACCACCACATAAACTGGCCCGTAACTAACTTGCCACTTTGAGTGCCAAGTAACGTGTTTATTCGACGAGTAAGTAATCGCCGCGTCCTTTCCCCATCTACTTACCAGATGTTCTGTGCAAAGGTTTTATTACCTTTGTTGATTATATTGCAGAAAAGGATTAGTACTTATTATTAATAAATGTCTTTGGTTAAGTTCATTGAATTACAATTGGAACAAGCCTTAACACAATGAATTCCCGGATTTGCTTTATTTTGGCGGTCCTTCGAACCTAGCATTAAACTGGTTTTCTACTTCATGTTACTCCTTTTTCCATGTAATGTGTTTGTTTTCTTAACAATCACATCTTTAAACTTTATTATCAAACTCGTTAATACTTCACGTTTCTAAATTGTGAAGTTTGCACTCCTTTCTCTTTTTACAGGATGCATGATATTTTTATCGTATAGCAAAGTATTGTAAATCGTATCCGCTCTATAGTGTAGCGGTCCTGCATTGGACTTGACTTCTTGTAGTCCCGTATTCGATCATCGTGTTGGACATGAGGGTACATGTCGTCGTACATGAGGGTCGGCGAAAGGCTTGCTAGTGTCTTCGGCTAGTCGTGTTTGGCATGGTGGTCCCTCTGCCTATCTCTTCAGTGATATGGACGTGAAGATATATTTTTTAATTAAACTGTAAAAGTTATCGCCTCTGTGGTCTAGCGGTTCAGTTGTTGGACTTGACTGCATGAGGTCCCGGGTTCGAATCCCGGGTCGGGCAACAAAAAGAAAATTGGGTTTTTCCAATTTTCTAATGAAAAAAAAAATGTTGCTCGGGATTGGAAATGTGCCCGGTTGGCGATAGGCTTGCCACCTACCACATTGTGGGACTTAGTATCTTCGGCTAGTCGTGGGTGCCCTGGTTGTGCCTCTGCCTACCCTTTCGGGGATACGGGCGTGAAGATACTTTAAACTGTAAAAGTACTGTAAATTACTCGAACAAAATAATCAGTACTTTATAAAATGTAAAACGTATGTGTGAAGTTTTGTTTATAAATTAAATTAACGCGCATTTTGCGGTGCGCACTTTCGTATGTCAATATCTAGACAAATATTTTGACGTCTGATGTTTTTGACAGTAATGACCATGGTATTAGTAGGGAGAAACATTCCTTTCGTACACTCATTCCTTTAATCGCCACTTATGTGGCAAGTTGTTAGTTGACACTTTGCTTTCATTGGTGAAACTGAAGCAAATTACTCGGAACTTTTATTAGCCGAGTAGCTATGAGCGGCAAGTAATAAATCGACACTTTACTTAAAGATGGTGAAAAAGGCCCTATGTATAAAAAGCCATGACGATGTTCTGTTTGAAGAAACTCGCTAGACAAGACTCTTCGTAAAAGATTACACGTTGTGTTCCCTTTCATGTTTTCATTTTCATGTATTTTAACCGACTTTGCAAAAAGGAGGTTACAATTTCGACTCCCTATATTTTTTATGTAAGTTACCAATATTTTAAATGAAGAAAAACTTGTCCGGTTTTATTATTACATAAAAATTAAACTTAGTTTAAGTTTCAGCCCTGATGATGCTGTTATAAGCGAAACCGGTAGGTTATTTAAAATATTAAATTGTAAATGATATTTAAAACAGTACAAGTTTTTCTTCACTTACAAATATAAGTTACTAACAGAAGAAACATATAAAGAGTCGAAAGTATAACCTCCTTTTTTACAAAATCTGTTAAAAATATGAATGTTTTGAAGTTTTACTAAGTTCCGACTATGGAAAAAATGAAATATATTAGTGGATTACTCTATCATTTGGAAACTGATTTAAAACACTTTTTTTTATTTGAAAGAGCATATTTCTGAGGTAATCTCTTTGTCACCCATTCTGGATCTGATAATAAATTCTTAAAAATATCTACAAAATATACTCAAATTGTATGTACCTAAACGACGTACTCTTTGAAATCGAAGTCGGTTCTCACTTTTTTTGCGTTTAATCTATTGATGCTAAGATAGCGTTGCGATATATATCACGTTAAGAGACAAATTAGTAGTCCCTGAAATTGGTTCTTTCAAGCTTTGCTTACAAACAAATCAGTTCTTCAGCTTTATAACATTAGTAAAAAGATCATACAGACACAACTCATTTATTATAGTTATACACTGGATAATAATAAATAAATAAATATCCCTGGACAAATTACACAAATCGAATCTAACCCCAAAGTAAGAAAATTATTTGCTTGTGTTATGGGTGTTAGTCAACAATACTAATACATAGAAATACTTAAATAGGTACCGGAATAAATTTAATAAACACCCGGAAATGCAGACATCTAAATGTTTATTCTAAATGTTCGGGAATCGAACCCGAGCCTTGCGGTTTAGTCGATGTAGTTAGGCGTATACGCTAGCCACTCTACCAACGAGGCGGTCAAATAATAATAACACTAATTTTTAACATTAACATTAATTTTTACCAATATTGATCCGGGTCTGTTGCGTAGAATAGACCATCTGCCTCCCAGTCAGGCCACTCGGAAGTGGCGAACATAGGTTATTGGTCATCAATAACAAGACCACTGGTGGTGAAGTGCTGTGCAGCAAGCTTTAGTAGGGATCCACCGCTTTGCCTATTCCGGTAATTTGCGGATAGCCGGTAGACTGGCCTGACATGCCGGCCACAGGACAGTGACGCACCTTTAATGTCTTTATAGAGTGGTTATCTCTTACCATCACGTGAGCCGTGCACTTGTTCGCTGACACAAAAATACTAGAAGTCTGTCTGTTTGCATGCTTTAACTATAAAGTGTAAATTGTGAGTATGTACCTATGTTCGAAATATCGACACAATAATAATATGATTAATAGTAATATGTATATGAAATGAAAAAGTTTAATGTCATTGACATACTTAGAACAGGACCCGTTACGAAAAATTAAAAGCTTTCACGTAATAACTGGCCAGGCGTGATATAATTCTATCGCCGTTCACCCCTTTTCTAATTCGGCAATTGCAGCCTTTGCCTCATCAGGAATATCTTTTTTTGACGTTTGAGCTTTAAATCACCTACAGCCTAAAGAAAAAATCACACGAGCGTTTTGTGTATTGTGGGTCGCGTATTCATAGCGCTTAAACGCTCCAATATAATTTAAATGGTTCTAGTTATTAGTAGTACTATGTACCTATTGTAATCGTAATATCGTAAAGAAAAAAGTAATTTGGGGTCAGAATATCGGAGTTTGTTTCCGCGTTTTTTTTTAGCTAGCTTTAACATGGAAGTTACCCTAAACGTATTATTTTTAAATACTGAAACGTGATATTTAAGATTCTATAAAACGATATTGTAATATGTTCTTTTTTTAGGCAAGTATTATCATTAATAAGCTGTCGTAAGTATTATTATTAATTTCCCGATCTCGTTTATTTATCGAATTAATATTAATTGTACTTCACTACATCTTATTGTAGTGGCGTAAACGTTTTTTTTAAAAAAAAACAAGAAAATCTCGGCTTCTGCTGCGACGTTCAATATATGCTTGTACCGAGAAAATCATGAATTTCATTCCATTACAATATTTTGGCATAGTGAGATAAGATGCCATTATAAAATAGGTCGTTAAATAAAATGAATAATAAATTATTGCACTCTAGTAATTATTTCAATTTTGAACATAGAATAAATGTTATCAACTTATATCAATTTTATTAAGTTTTATTATTAATATGAATATCTTTTTTTCGACGTTTGAGCCTTAAATCACCTACAGTTTAAGAAAAAAATCACACGCACGTTTTGTGTATTGCGCTCCGCGTTTTCAAGCGCTTTTTAGCTGGCTTAAACATAACATAAATATAGGAACAATCTTGAAAAAATGTTCAGAAAAAACAACTTAAGAGATTTTTCCCTTTGTTATTGTGTACGGATTGGAACAGTCTACCTAAAGCAGTGTTGCTGGAAAAATACAACTTGGAACTCTTTAAGCAAGCGTTAAATAGCAATGAAATATTTTCTAGCTTAGTACATGACCACCTTTGACCCCAACATACTTTCCATCAATGTTGAGCTGATTCTTATTGCTAATGCATTGAAGCAGTTTATTCACGTCACGTTTATTATTTGCCGCGTCATTAAAAAAGTTAATAAGGTGAAAATTTCACAATTCATTCTTGTATTTTGTATAAATAAAACTGTAATTAAAATATTTAATAAAAAATAAAAGGCGTCTAGTAAACTAATTGAGCTTGTACTGCGTCTTCGCGACTATACATGATTAAACTTAGCGGTTGCCATAAAGTGATAAAGATTATTAGACGTCTTTATAGATGTGGCTGATCTGAAAGTTTTACGAAATGCTAACTTGGAAAATGCTGTAGCAGAATTAAAATTCTCAAACCCATTAAAATATTGGTTATAAATGTGTTTTTTATGGCAAGAGACAACGAACAAGCTTTGGGCTCCACTGATAGTAAGAGAGAACCGTAGCTTATAAACATCATAGATGTTGGAAGTGCTTCGCATACATGTGGCCGGAGCGTCTACCCTTCGGACCGAACATGACATTGTCATTATGGCGGCAGGAACAGGTAAGGCTGTGGAACCTTACCCGCATTGCTGCACAACAGTCTGCTACTAGTGGTCATGATGAGGAAATAAAATAAACATGTAGGTATATATAAAAAGCTAGTGTCACGATGTTTTTCCAAAACCGCCCAACCGATTTTGATATTTTTTTCATGTAAAGTATAAGTTAAAAAACAATAAAATCTACCTTCAAAATACACTCGTGTACTCGTGCCCTAAAGGGAGTTTTAAAATCGCGTAAAAAAAGTTCCCCGGGGAAGCAATCTTTATAATTATCATTAGCTTCGTCTACAGTTTTTACCGCTGGATATTTTTAATGAACGTTCTGTGCTGCTTGTTTTTTATCGGTGCTTAAAACGCAACGAATTCTTTGACCTTAATTCGCGTTTATAAGCACAAAGCTAGAAGCCTCGTTCCTATTCGCCGTAATGGGCTTTCAGCATTTTACCCCGGGCTTTGCTCGGTTTGGATAGTTCGTGTCTTATAAACTGCCTACTTTCTATCTAAGCTACGACATTTTTTTACTATGTAAAACAAAGTTGGATTTGTCACAACACTTATAACTTAAGAAATGTTGATTGCGGCATTTAGGTATGTTTTAGAAAATATTTATGAAAAAAATGTATCTTCACGCGGAGCGGGAGGCAGATCTAATCCCACGATAAGGCGAAGGCACTAAATCCCATAATGTGATAGGTGGCAAGGTGATCGTCAACCGAGCATATGTCCAATCCCAGGCAAACTTGTTTATCATAATTAATTATTAATACTATCACACTTTTTTCACCTGTCTATACATTTGCCTTTGTGTTTGTCTAAGGAAATGTTAGAACCTTTCGTTTGGCCTGGCTGGTTACAAAAAACATTCAATTGGTGCCCTGAGTATTATACCCATATAAAAATAAGACTGAGATTATGAATAATGTTATGTTATTTTGCTCACAAGAGGTGAGCACTGCTTAAAATATAGGTCATAAGGAACAAGACCACTGGTGGTAGAGCGCGTGTCCATAGGTCACTGTTGTTACCACCAGGAGACCCGTGTCCTTGTTGACTGATCTCTGACATGAAAAAGTATCTTCACGCCCAAATCCCCGAAGATTTAGGCAGAGGCAGAACCAGGGCGCCCACGTCTAGCAGAATACCCTAAGTCCCACAATGTGATAGATGGCAAGCCTATACCCAACCAGGCACATATCCAATATCTAACAAAAAAAATATTAGAAGATTGGAGAAACTACGTTTTCTTTTTGCTGCCCGACCCGGGAATCGAACCCAGGACCTCAAGAAGTCAAATTGAACTTGATCCGGTAAACCACAGATGCAACATAAAAAAGTTTAGTATACATACATATCTTCACGCCAAATCCCTTACGGGATAGGCAGAGAGTATCGATTGCCAGACTTCACGATCCTGACAAAACTGTCTTGGTTCTCTCACATTTTAGTATATTGTGGTAAAATGGTATCGGCGACGCTGTGTGTAGTGTGTACCTACATCAAACCAAACCAATACGTATTGAAGCTGACGTTTATCGAGCTACGTACAATGTACCAAGAGATCAAACTTTCCTCGCACCAGCTATAAAAACCATATTGCACATTCAGCGAAAGTTGTAACAGTTGTGTGGAGCTCGGATACGATTTATTATTGAACTTTTATCTGTGTTACAGTTGCCTCTGTCATATTTACTAACGTTATTTCCAAGCTTTACTTTTGTAGCAAACACTACGAGACCAATGAGTAATTGGTCGGGAAAAGTTTTACTTTGGATCGAACTTGACCAAACAATTACGTATGAAATGGTAGAAACAAGCGAAAGTTGCTTTTTATTTATCAGTCAACTTTTTTATTAATAAAATTTGTTCTAGGTTTTGGTGTATCAAACAAAAGTTGCTTTTTATTTATCACTTAACTTTTTAGCAGGAAAAGTATAATCTTTTTGCTAGGTTAGTTTTAACTTTTGTCCTAATAATATTTTTAATTGTGTTAGTTAAAAAATTGAGAAAAAAAGCTTTTTATTTATCGCTTGCTAGTTGTCAGAACTGAAATATCTTCAAAGAGAGTGTGACTGCGCTATCTAGCTCAGTAAGTATATTTTCGCCCGTATTTGATATTTTCCATCGTCGGCGCTTAAACATTTAAGTTTTAGCCCTGGTGATACTGCTGGAAGTGAAACCGGTAGGCTATTTATAAAGTAATAATTATAATTTATACGTAAAATATTACAAGTGTTTTTTTTATAAAAATATGAATATTTTCTCCCGATCTCGCTTAACACTCTTTTAAGCCTTAAAGGAGGTCATTGATAATTGATAAAAACTAGAGAAGGTTGTTGTTAATCAAGTAAAAAATAAAAATTAACTTTCTAGTTACTAATTACGTTCTAGACAAGTTAATAAGTAATCGGATTTCCATGAAAAGATACACAAGTGGTAATGGTACAATGTCTTACTGTGGAAATAGGAAGCTTTTGCGTGATTATGTTTCTCTTACTTCGTCTAACAGACAATGTTTAGCTACAAAAAGATCGCAGCTTCACAGTGTACCGACAATAAAAACCATATTGCACATCCAGCAAAAATTGTAAAGCTTACAGTCATATGGAGCTCGTTCGGATACAATTTATTACTCAAGTTTTATCTGTGTTCCAGTTGCTACTGTCATATTTACAAACGTAATTTTCAAGCTTTAATTCACTACCAAATAGAACAGTCTATGAGAGCTGTTATGTCATGAAAGGTGAATCGTATTTGATATTTATACATACGGTATTTTGTAAAAAAAAACAGTACTTGCTCAAATTCTATCATTTAGCTCTTTTAAAATTTTATCTCTTTTTTTAAGTGTTTGTCTAAAATGGGTGAAACGTTAACACACACGCCTAACTACAGTTACTCAAGTCTGGGGTTCGATTTTAACTATTAGAAATTAAACTTAGTTTGAATTTGGTAAGTCCTACAAAGTGATAGGTGGCAAGGCTGTCGCCAACCCGGCACACGTCCAATCCCAGGCAACGGTATTTCTATTAGAAAACTAAAAACTACACATTTTCCTGTTTCGTTTTTGTTTCCCAATCCGTAGATCGAACCTGGAACCTCAAGAAGCTAAGTTCGACGCCTTAGTAGTAGTATATTTTAGCATTATCAGTTAAATAGCAATGGGAGCATTGATTCCACGAAACATTATAAAACAAACAGAATTGTGCTAATCGCTTGTGGGTAACGATTCAAGTATTATAAATGGAGGTATACTTTACGGACCACAGCGTAATTATTGACCCACTCTAATGTATGGAATAAGACTTCTAAGTGAAACGTTTATGGGTCATTAGTCTTTTGTATTTATAGTACAGTCTTTGTGTGTTTCATGATTTTGAATACACCCCTGGATTTTTGTGGATAAGGATACGGGGCACCGTTAATATTATAGATGCGTCATTGTTATGTGACTGAGGTGTTTGGCATTGGCATTTTTATGTTATCGCTTGCCAATAACATATCTATGAACATGATAAATATGGCAATTAGGTATAGAATAGGCCGGCGGATACGCAGCTATCTCGGTTGCTTGAAATCCATCTTTAGAGATACATTATTAACATTGGCCGTTAGTCTTCCTTCCTTACTTCCGGATATGACATAGCCATTTGGAGGCAGGGATAGGTACCCGAAAGATGCTGCACATTACTCTACCACCAATGGTTTTGTTAGTGATGACCTATTTAACTTGTAGTCGAATGTTACGAGCTACCTGACAGAGGGGCAGATAGTTTATTCTTCTTACCGCACCATATCAATACGGGACAAGTAAATAAATACTCCTGAACAATCAACATAATTGAATCTAACCCTAAAGTAAACAAATCACATGCTTATGTTACGGATGATGTTCAACGTTTGTACTACATGGAAATACTTAAATAGATACTAAAACAAATTTAATAAACACCCAGACCCGGAAATGAAGATATTAAACTAAATGTTCATCACACAAATGCCTGCCCTCGTCGGGAATCGAACCCGAGTCTCGTAGTTGGTCGATGTAGTTAGGCGTGTACGCTAGCCCCTCGACCAACGAGGCGGTCAGTTGTGTCTAATAGCAAAACTGTCATGTTCCAGTGGATATAGTAGGATAGCCATTGGATTGTACATTAAAGGAAAGTGAAGCGCCTTTAACTATAGTGTCACGGTGTTCTTTTAGCATCATGAGAACAGTGTGCTTCTTCGCTGTCGTCCTACTAATATTATAAATGCGAAAGTTTGTATGTTTGTTCACGCAAAAACTGCTGAACCGGTTTTCATGAAATTTGGCACACACATTGAGGGTAACTGGGATTAACACATAGTATAGTTTTTATCCCGAAAAACCGTTCCTGTGGGACCATTTACAACGCGGGCAAGGCCGCGGACAACAGCTAGTATCACATAAAAATTACAAAGGAAACCTTAAAAAGGAGTGGACTGTCGCATAAAAGGACGTCCCCATTACCGCCAGTCTCCGACCTAATGCACACTTTGTTAAACACATTATAATGCTCTGCCTTATGCGGAGGTAATCTTAAAATGTTGCTTTTATAGATTAACCCGGAAAAAGGTCGACCGGAGCACTTAAAACTTATTTCAATATCCCCGGAAAATGTTGGTTTAAGGGAAATGATGAATTTTGAAAATCTTATAGTGGTTTTGTGTTTTTCACTGTAAGAACAAGGGATTTTTATGGATATTGGATGGCAAGCACCCAGATGTATTACCCAATGTTAAAAGAATACGTCATCTGTATAGGTAAAGTGTATATTTAACCCTCATCATAAAATAAATGTTATAAGTTTTTTTTGTGTTTATCTAGCTTTGGCATCGTAGCTTCGCCGGATTCCATTCTAGGCAGAATTTGAACGAACAAATATTCTGATATTTATTCAACAAATTTTATGAAAGTTCGCCTCTGTATTAGACTGATATTTTACGTAAAAATATAAAACACTGAGAAAACCGTCGCCATAAATCTTGTAATATGTAGATGAGTAACCAAAAGAAGATTGATTCGGTTCGTATAATATCGGGTCACGCATCAATCAAGTCTTCGGTAGACGAGTACTAGACGTGATTTGAGAATATTTATATTATGGTCTGCAATATACTGTGTGTATGTATTGAATTTTGACTACCCTGTTCGAGTTTGACCACATTTCTTGCCTCGCACTTCACTTTTGCCTCCTCTAGCGGTCCGGTCTTGACTCGAAGATTCGAGTTCGATCCTGGGGTCGGACAACAAAGTAAAAGAAAATATGTATTTTCACTTTTTTAGAAAAAAACAACGTTACGCGAGGCGACAAATAACGACAAATTATTTTAAAATTAAGCATTAGATGGTGTTGATATATTATGTTGATCGGGATTGAATGTTAGCCCGGCTGGCGATAGGCTTGCCACCTATCACATTGTGGGACCTAGTGTCTTCGGCTAATCGAGGGTGCCTTAGTTGTACCTCTAACTTTTGGGGGATACGATCATGAATGAAAATTTGTTATGTTCTCATTGTGTTGCCAAAGAAAAAAAATGTTCCGGCACAATTAATTTCTACTCTTTTTATACGGACTGCAAGTTACTTATTTATGAGTCTTACATTAATTAAAGGCATCGTGTATTTATAAGCACCAGAAAATCATTTTTTTTTCTAATGTTAGCAATACTTTCCAATCACATTGGATATGCTACATTGAAATAAGGTAACAGAAATTCCGGAGTTAGGTTTGCCAAACATCATGAATCAAAAACCGGACATCCTCCGCCAAAAGATATTCCCGGATATATTACTCACGTGCTCGGACTACGTTTTATATCTGTTGTTTAGTGCCTGGTTTATGGTCACATTAGTTTGCCGCGGGGAGATAACATCAATATTGCTGACCGGGTGAAACGAGATGTTAGACGAGTGGATTGGCTTAGGCTTTTTGTATAATTCCTGGCGGTTATAAAATACACGCAAACTTGAAAACAACAAAGAGTTGTCAAACTGAGACTATGATGATAAGCGTCTTTAGTTAATAAGTTTACCCTTAAGATCAGAACAAGGGCTGGTCTGGGTCCTCTGTGTAGTATAGACCAGACCCTACCAGGCAGTCAGTCCGTAAGAGGGGAAAATAAGTTACATGTATCATTACCAACAAGACCACTGGTGTTAGAGTGCTGTGCATAACTTACCCGAGTAGGAATCGACCGTCTTACCTATTCCTGTCGCCATAATGGCTGCATTATGTTTCGGTTCGGAGAATGGCCGGTACACTTGTACAAAAAGCCTAGCATCTCAACTACATCACAGCGACGAACCTATATCATCTATGGTGTCTATAGGGCACGGTTGTCTCTTACCATCAAGAAACTTGTTCGTTGTCTAATTAATTTCATAAAAAAGAAAGTAGCAGCTTTGATGTGAAGACGACGTGAATATATAAGGCAAGAAATATAAATGATTAGTATAAAATATTTATGCTAGAAAGTTTTAATTTACTCGTAGTTCAAAGTTTTTAATATTTTCTAAATAAAAATGTCTTTCAAGAAAGACGTTTATTAAGGGACTTTTAACTTAATTAAAACAGCTCTTATTATTTAATTTTTGTTTTAAAACGCGGAAACGCTTCCACCCAAGATTTAATTTTAAAAACAGCACGTGAACTTAATTAGACTGCGGCCGTACCCTTATGTTTCGTGAACGTAATTAGACTGCGTATGTTTTGTGAATTGAATTAGACTACGACCACACTCTTACATTTTGTAGTCACTTGCAACAGAAATTTATTGTGTGGATCACTTTCAAGACTTAATCGGCTTCATCATATAATTTTCGTTTATAAACCTTTATTCGTCTTTTTGGTCTACTGATCCGGCATGGGACTTGACTTTTCGACGTCCCGGGTTCGATTCCCAGGTCGGGTAGGAAAATGCATGTTTTCTCTATTTCTCTATTATAAAATAACGTTGCTCGGGATTGGATATGTACCAGGTTGGCGATAGGCTTGCCACCTATCACATTGTGGGATTTAGTGTCTTTGGATAGTCGTGGGTGCTCTGTGCCAACCTCTTTAGGGATACGGGCATGAAGATACTTTAAAATTGTCTCCATTATCATAACTCCGAAGATCTGAATCTAGGTTGACCTACACTGGGATAATTAAATAAAACGCATTTGACATTAAATGTAGTTAGTTATTAAGGAATGTATTAAAAATGGATTTGCTGAAAAAACTTTGCAACATCGAAGTAACAGGAAAACCTATGATATTACCGTGCCTACGGAATGGGAAAACGTTGGGTTTGTTATTGTTTACTTGGACAAAATACGGTGTTACGAGATTTGTTTTGTTTTTCTATGAATTGAGGTAATAATAATTTATGCTCAGTAGATAAAAGTTTAGAACTAAGTTTTCTCCAATAACCCTTGTTACACTTGTGCAACACAGTGACCTAACGCTAAACATATCTATAAATAGATATAGCTTCATTTATTTTGATGTTAGATAACTAGCAATGGCACATCTTAATTAATTTATAGTTTATACCGATTGTTACCCGCAGTCAACACATGCAGATATGCTACAAGATAAATTTTAAGAAAGGTCGTAAATGTTATAGTTTTATGTAGCAACAAATTATCTTGATCTTGTCAACTTCCGAACAAAATATCCACCACGAAATCGGCCCATTCATTTAGGATGCCACAGAGAAACATCCACAAATACATACGAGCCATTTAAAAACAGAGTTGAACAATAAAATAGAACATCGAGATACATATTGATTAAATAGATTAAGGATTTTATAGTTTTTATTTAAAATCCTCACAACTTTTTTGTTAAACGTCGAAAAGGCTCAAGACATTATAACATTTTAAAAGCAGCATGTGAACTTAATTAGACTGTTGGCTGCGGTCGTGCCCTTATGTTTTGTACACGTTCGCGACGGAAATTTAATATGTGGCTACATACTAGACTATTACGTGACGCGAAGCTCATCTTTTAAGATTATTTGAGCTACAGCAAACCGATTGGACGAGAATTAAAGTTTCTTTAAGAAATCTGTATTAGCTGTAGATTATAGTCCGTATCAACAAATGTTGTACCCTAAATACGGTAGGAAAATCTTTCTTGTCCGTCACTAATCACGAAAATTCACTTCAACATGGATGCTGTTATTATAATAATTTTCGAAATAATACGAATTTGATGGTTTAAATTTGAATAAAGAAATATGTATTTTTTAATATTTAGGACTTAAGGAACGTATAGAAACAGGCTGACTGACACTCAGAATTGTAAGTGACCTGGTTTTGTCTCGGCCTACCACTGTTTTGCGAGAAACGGGTGTGAAGTTACGTATGTTTTAAAACAGATTTAGGAATTGCTACAACACTGATATTTCTAGAACTGCTGGACCAATATTAAAGATATTTTTTATTACTGTTAGCCGTGAATAACAAAGTAATTATTAAAACGTAAAAAAAAAAGTTAACAAAAGTCACACGCAGTTCACCGACACAGCTAGTAATAAATAATCTTAAATTTATGTTTGTCATATCATTACCTACATGTGTAAAACTATAATTTATATGTAAATCCGTTAATACGTTTTAACAAACGGAAGCTTATTCGTAATGGAAAATAAGCAGCTTTATTCTGCTAGCTAATTTTTATTGTCTGCATTTCTCCCGGTCATTTGAAGTCGGATACACGTAACCCTGAATAATTAATAAGGATTGAAAGAATTTGCAGGTCTCACGGTAAGGTCGGACTTCCAGGTCATCCGCTAATAGGTACATAAATACCCGGTACGTGGCCGGGGCTATTCAATATTATTGTTAGTAATAAACTTTTATAGGGAGCTTCCTACGTGTTTTTGTTAGGGTTGTCGGTTATCATTTATTACCCAGTAAAAGTTAAAGTGTAACCTGTTATATTTATTGTCTGCCTTATTGGTCGAGGGCTTAGCGTACGTGAATAACGTCGTCTAACTTCGAGGTTCGGTTCGATTCCCGTTGGAGCAGGCATATGTGTGATGAACATCTAGATGTCTGTATTTCTGTGACTGGGTGCTTATAAGTTACGCGAATAACGCTATCCAACAACAAGGCTCGGATTCGATACCCTACAATGGTATTATTTGTGATATATTGATATTTGTGAACATCTAGACGTTTGTATTAAAGGACCTAGATCCTTTGCTATCAAATTCATTCTAGTATCCATGTATGTATGTATATATTATCTATGTATTAGTATCGTTGATTATCATCCATAACTCAAATAGGTAATTTACTTTGAGATTAGATTCAACTTGTATTTGTGCTCATTTATTGTTATAGTTTTTGTATTTTTTTTTGTGAGAAAACTTAAAAGCATGCAAACATCCCACGATTATAAAAAGCAACTATAAAATTTAAAGCGCGATTTTTTTTGTCAAAAACAATAATAAGTATGAAAGTGTGCTTCCGTGACGAGGTCACGGGTAAAATGCAGCTTTAAATAAAAAAAGCTTTATTTTGTCTGTTTAGCTATTTTATGCAAGTAAGCTAAGTAGGTAAGTTTATAGATTTTGTGCAAATGTTAATTTAGTGGTTATTTTTGTGAATTAAGTTATTGAAAGTGTTCGTTTTGTATTGCAGATTGAATTTAATAAGTTCATGTAGCTCTTTAAAGCGGTACTGAGTTTACAAAAATAACTACATACTATTATATAAGGCAGTAAATACAGATATAAAACCTAAAACATCAGATACAGAAAAGGGATTTATGTAAAAATCTTTAGTGCCATGCATTTAAACTTGCAAGCACTGAGCCTTCAAAATACTGCTGAAGCACATTTGTAAAGTTTTTTAAAACACGTTTTGTTTCTTTGTATTATTATCGTTGAAAAAAAATAGCGATAACTTAAAATTAGTGAGTGCATAAGTAAATTACTACCTGAGTCTTTGTAAAAATGTTGTTTTATGTAACTTAAAATTTAAATATTACTTTACATTTTGCAAAGTAAAATTGAATGGCGTACACCTATCAGTACTACGCCGTAGTCGAGCTTTCCCGAAGTCGTAATGTTTCGGAAAACCCCCGGTAGTTAGTTCAACGTAGTATGGAGGCAGAAAAGTCTATGGAATTGTGATGTAGATGAACGCTACGTCTCGAAATTGTGGAAATGAAATTGAGAGTTATAATGGGATATGTGTATGTGGAACTCGGAAGCGGATACTACTCTTTACATTGACTAACGCAATTAACTACATGGGTACAATTATTAATTCTAATTACTTTATATGTCCTTTTATAAATAATAATACTAGTATATCTCCAGTATCTTAACGCCTGAATCTCTTATGAAGTAGGCAGAGGTACAATCCAGGCAACATTTTTAGAAATTGAAGTAACAAATTTTGTGATGTTCGATCCGAGAATCGAAGCCGCAACCTCATGTAGTCAAAGGCGATACTAAACTGCTAGAACACAGAAGTGGATTAATTATACTTTTACAAAGATACATTCCACACACAGAGAACACAGAGATACGTTAGACACACACAGTTATATTTCCATTATGTATTTATTATGCTTTTACTTTATTTTTGCCAACTGGCGTAATTTTATAGCAATTTCAGTTTTTTGGAACAAAAAATTAAAAGTAATTTTAGTACACACAAACCCTTAACCCTTAAATTTTAAGACTTTGCAAATCGTCAGACGCAAACAGCGGTCGACCGTACACACAACAAAAACACTGACTACGTGACTGTAGTTATTTTCATAAAGTAGCCGGTGGAATTGCAGTTCACATTATTATGTAAATGTACCACACCGTGTACACTTTGCGATGCGGCGCCAGTCATAAGCTATTAGCGTTTTAATGTTTTTGGTATATGTAGTTTATTTTTTTCATATTAGTTTACTTGCTACGCACAAAATATTAAAACGTAATTAATTACTTTTAACTATAGAAATATTAGGTACTAGTTAAGCATTTAAGATATAGCGAAATGCGTTGCATCCACTTTTTGTATATTTAACTTATTTTTTATGATCGCAGTTGTATAACGTTTTATTTTACCGTTTATGCTTTGTAAAAGTGGTATTTTTATGAAATAGCTCTTGGAATTGCAATGGGCATTGTTATGTTAATGTGGTAGCGCTGCGTATTCCCGGCGTCCCGACGGCGGTCTTTAGATTAATGCTTGGCGCGATTGTAAGCGTTTTTGTAAATTGTTTTATTATTGTTTTTTTAATGAACACATGTACTAGCGTAAAGCGTAACAAATGGCTGATAATTATTGCCGTAACATTGGTATAGCAAGATAAATGTAAAAACAAAGGTCTGAGCAAGAATGAATGTCCATGAGCAAACAACATTTATCAATTTTGTTTATAAAAAAAACAATTAAAATTTTTGTGTGCCGAAATTTGTGGTAGATAATTTTTTATACTAGAATTAATTTGTAGATTTCCGGCAGTTATATAGCACATAATTCTCTCTCAATTCATTCATATTTTATGATTCCACATTTTATGCGTACTTTACGTTAAAGGTATTTCATAAAAGTAATCAAAATGCATATAAACCCCAGACAAGACGAGGAACATGCATACGGTTATCTTATTGACTAGATACCATAGATGTCACTAGTGCGTCACTCTCCTTTGGTTGACCTTTAAGCCCTATTCACTCAAAACCGGTTTAATAAAACAGAAAATATCGGATTGACAAATTTTCATAAAGGGAACACGTTTATTAAATTTGAATATTATTTAAAAGTAATGGTTGCTTCGACTAAGCGTTGT
Organism: Calephelis nemesis; assembly: GCA_002245505.1. Classification (NCBI taxonomy): domain Eukaryota; kingdom Metazoa; phylum Arthropoda; class Insecta; order Lepidoptera; family Riodinidae; genus Calephelis; species Calephelis nemesis. The sequence goes on along the minus strand of NJDD01003883.1, from coordinate 159,402 downwards.
CCCAAAAACGCTATGGGATTTTGTTACTCCAAATATAGGAACTAACTAGGAAATAATAATGCTATATTTTATAGTTGCGAAAGAATCCAAACTGGTTTCTGTAAATCCTGAAATTGCTTCCTAGAAACAAATTAACTTATCTTTTAATGATATTAATTTGGATATACTCTGTTGCTGACATTGTTCCTTAAGTGTAACTTTTTTATTAAATATCTTAATCAGTGGAATTGCAGCGTGCATTATTATGTAAATGTGACGTCGCTGCGTACAGCCGACATCGTGGCGCCGCTCTTAAAATAACTGCTTGGCTCGTTTGAAAGCGTTTTCATTAATATTTTATACTAATACGTTCTAGTTTTGTATTCATTTTTTATCAGAGTAAGCATATTTGTTGTAAGAAAGCTAATCAGAAGACCCATACTAATAAGTTTATGAGATACTAGCCGACCCGGTAAACTTTCTTCATTGGGCACTCGATTCTAACTGCCTACTGTTTAAAGGACTTGGCGTAATGATACGTATGCACAAGCCAAATTGCCTAACAATCGGTTCAGTAAAACGGAGTCGCATTCATTATACAGACAGAAAAAAAAATTTTAAACATGTTAAAAAAAATCTCTGCAGCTTCTTCTTAGTTAATAAAATCGGGGATGAATGAGAGCGTCAGTTTACAAAAAAATTAAAAATCATATTGATAAAAAAATTACTTATTAGTATAAATTATCTAAACGATTACCAATTTGATAATTTTAGAATATAAAATCTAGAATGGATCGGTCCGCTCCAATTTGCAACACCCTAAGAGGGTACATACGTCCTTCAATTAATTAGTGGGAATAATTTGTAACTGCTGTTTGTGACATATGAAGCAATAAATTGAATTTGATTTAATTTGGTTTGAATTCAGTCTTCTACAGTTTTATTGCACATGCTTACCTAGTCGGGAACTAAACCTAAGCCTCGCGGTTACTGAATGCTTTAGGCGTGTAAGCTAGCGGTCTACCTCGTCTTGTATTTGGGTTGCTCACTCGTCAAGGGTAGCTGATAAACTTACTTTTGCTCATGGCCTAACATCCCGGCCTCAGGTTGGCAACACACCATTACCATCTTAGGTGTCATTAGGCGGCGTGAATTCCAAAACTTTGTGCATTTTTGATAGTATGGAATGGTTAGGGAATAATTTTGCACGAATTGCCTTAATTATGAGTAAGAAAGTACTATCTTTACATTACATTATATATTTATGTAGTAGAATACAATATATTTATTTATTGCCCTATCACACACAAACATGACAACACGAACATTCGCGCAAGCGCCCTGCGCCGTCTTACGAATTTTCGATCAGGTTACGTGTCTTGACGCGAGTTTAGAAGTTTTAACCCATTCCAAAAAAAGTGCTCAACGCCGCTAAAGAAGTTTTCACTTCAAAAACACCAAAACTCAAACCATCCACACAAACTACTCACGCTGATCTTTATTAATGTTTCGAGAGGAGTAATTTAGGCGGGTTTTTTAATCGACTCGATGACGCGACGACATGAAAACAATTTCAGCGCTCTCCTGTATCGCCAAATTGACTGGGTTATTTATGTAGCTATCGGCGATCCCTTTGTCGCTCCCCGTGAATGTTAACGGGTCGTTGGGTGCTTTAAATGCTTCGAACAATTTTGCTAAACCGCGGTTGGTCTTTTACGTTGCAGTTTACAGTTGAAAGTGTAGAGAAATAATTAAAATGTAAAATGCACGAAACCAATTACAATTAGTGCATTTACTTTTAACTACAATTAGTCTACTCTATGGTAGAGTTTCGCAGCGACTAGTCAGGCTTGGTACCATCCCTTACCTATTTCTGTCGCCAAAACGTTAGCTTTCTGTTGACGTGTTCTTGTTCGGAGGATAAGGTAGCCTGTAAACTTAAGTATGCTCGAGGCCCAACATCCCGGCCTCAGGTTGGCATCGCTCCCTTACCACCATTGGTGTTTCTAGGCGGCATGAATTTTTTTATGTCAGGAAATCCGTCTGCTTGTTTATCTTCCATTATTATGAAGAAAAAAACAATGTTTTATTTCATTTCATCAAAAAAACCACAGCAAAAACTACAGGCCAATTTTGTAGGGTTCATTTTTACTATTATGATTTAGCGGTAGTGTTACATATATATTATATTTTTTTAAACACGTATAAAAAAAACTAATTTCTTAATATGTCGTCTAAATAAACAGTAAAATACGTATTGTTACTATATTATTTAAACTTATTACAACTCAAAAAAAAAACGCTAAACCAATGGTTTCAAAATTTGTATGTAGAAGATACCTGTATTCATTAAAAAAAGTTTTATCTTCTAGCTGTTATCCCACGGCTTTATCAGCATAATAGATTTCAATTAAAATTTCATCCCCCATTGTAGTCCTGGTAGAGGTATTAGAGTTATGCTGTAACTTGACTGGTATCTATTTCTTCCTTCATAAGAACTTTGACTTGCACTATAGGCCTTCCATCCCGGCCTCAGGACAGCGACGCACCTATCTATCGTGCATCTAACACACCTATGGTGTAAATAGGCCACAGTTGTGTCTTACCATCAGAAGAGGCGTGTGCTTATTTTTTTTTATGTCAATGGAAGGCAAACAAGCAGACGGATTTTCTGATGTATGAAATTCACACCGCCAAGAGACACCAAAGGTGGTAATGGTGAGTTGCTAACCTGAGGATATTAGGCCACGAGCACAAGTTAATTTACCGGCTACCTTACCCTCCCAACCGGAACACGTCAACGGCAAGCATTAGACGTTATGGTGGCGGGAATAGGTAAGGCGGTGGTACCAATCCGAGCCAGTCGCTACGAAACTCAACCACCTAGTCAGATGTCACGGTGTTAGTGACGGTAAGCCTATGCTCGCCTTTTACCATTTGTATAATTTGAATTGTAACATATAATTATCTTTTAGGGGCTGATTTTTTTAAAAAAAGTAGCTGGTGTGTTAACAAAAGTATTACTATATATACATACCAAAATTATATAAAAATCGATACAGTGGTTTAGCCGTCAAAGCGTGAGAGACAAACTTTTGCAGTTATGATGTTAGTATTGACAGAAGTGATATAACATATAACACTAGGTGTTGCCCGCGTGGTTAATGGTCCCACAGGAACGTTTCTTCGGGATAAAATCTATTTTGTGTGTTAATCTAAGTTACCTTCTATGTATGTGCCAATTGTGATGAAAATTGGTTTAGCAGTTATTGCTCGGAGGAGTAACAAACATACAAACTTTCGCATTTATAAAATTAGTAGGATTAAAAACACACAAATGTAAGTAGATATGTCGAATTACAAACCTCCTTCGTGTCTTCGTTGGTAGATTATCTGAATGAATTGATTGTCGCCTCTGTGGTCTAGTGGTTAGTTGATGGTAGTGAATATATCCCTTGATAAATCACACAAATTGACTTAATCTCAAAGTAACAAATAACATGCTTGTTTGTGTGTGAATGTTAGTCAACGATACAAATCCTTAGAAAAATTTAAAAACATACCGTTATAAATTTTAATTTTTACATAACCTGGGATTGGATATGTGCCTGATTGGCGATAGGCTTGTCTCCTATGATATTGTGGGAATTAGTGTCTTCGGCTCATTGTGGGTGCTCTGTGGGGGATGTGGACGTAAGGATCCTTTTTTTTAGTCATGGAGTTATCACTCACTTGATTAGTATCATTGCCTTGGCAATTCCTCTGCTGCAACGTGTATGCTTGTCATTGTTGTAGGTAAATAGAAATGGTACGTAACCGTTTAACTTAAAAACACACACACACACACACACACAAACACACACACACACATCTTCTCGCCAAGTCCCTTAGGGGGTAGGCAGAGAGTATCGAGTGCCAGACCTCACGATCCTGACAAACCTGTCTAGCTTCCTTCACATTCATTACCCTTTTTATACAAACACATACAGAGACTCTTGACACCACCCTTGGATAATATCCGATTGATCTGATCGTGGCATGTCAGCCTTGGTCTCCCCAGGTACCAACATCCATTCAAATTCGCATTGTATATTTGCTTTGTCAACAGATAAGCAAGCGCCAGATTAGTAACTCACAATTAACATCTTCGGTTGATTTAAATTTCATACCGTCAGCGCATCCAACTGCTTGTTTATTTTCTTATGTTTTTTTTTAAAATACCACTCTGCCTTTTTTCTTGTCCAATTAGTTACAAAACGAACAGGAAATATTTTAAGTTATTCCGAAACCGGAATTGCTATTTGTATTTCCGATGACAAATGAACTGCCAACGACTTGACACTATAATCATAGAACAGTTAACTCATAATTCGATTATGAAACGATAAGTTCTCGATAGCAGAACTATTTGTTGTTACGAATTCTATAATTACAAGTAGTAGGGGCGCGGCCTCATCAATCATATGGCAATTTTAGGTGATCAGTCACAAACAGTAAGATATCGACGGTGAAATGCAAATAATGACACCGTTTGGGCCATAATAGATATCTTAATGTTGTGTAATTACCAAACTATAATAATAATAATCCCAGCCAATTTCAGATATAGCGACCGCTTATTTCCTCCTTTGCTTTAAACAGTTTTCCCCGTGCTGGTCCGGGCTCCTTTGCAGAATAGACCATCTGCTTCCTGTCAGGCAGCTCGTTAAAGGCGAGCATAGCCTTTCTGTCACTAACACTGCGATGTCTGACTAGGTGGTAGAGTTTCGCAGCGACTCGCCCGGATTAATACTACCGCCTTACCTATTCCTGCTGCCATAGCGTCAGCGTTTGCCGTTGACGTGTTCCGGTCCGGAGGATAAGGTAGCTGGTAAACTTACTTTTGCTCGTGGCCTAATATCCCCGTCTCGGGTTGGCCACACATCATTTCTATCTTAAGTGTCTTTAGGCGGCGTGATTTCTTACCATCAAGAAATCGGTCTCCTTGTTTGCCTACCAATATCATAAAAAGAACTACCAACTTTAAAAAGGAAGAGGAAAACATTTGACTGTAGGTGTGTTTTGATTCGTTTGTTTGTTACGCGGTTACTTAGCCAAAAATATGTTGCTTGGTATTTTTAGTTGTAGTATGTATACATAAACCTTGGAATACTTTGAGTCTATAATCTTTAATAAGACAGTAAGAGATTCACATTGATATGAACATAATGACGCTATCTGAGGTCATATAGATGTTTTATTAGTTTTTATTTACTAAGCGTTTCTGTCTTAAATATTATAATATTATCAATTCCACCAATTTAGCCACACCACATATTTAGGTAATCAGTCACAATCAATGAAAGAGCGACGTTGAAGTGTTAATAATGACATTGTCCGAGCCCCTAACAGATACCGTACGATGTTTATGTTACAAAATGTTTCCTACTTTACAATGTTGTCCTCTCATCAATCATTTCATCCATAAGTTTTGTGTTCAGTCACAAATAGAAAGATATTAACGCTGAAATCTAAATAAGGACACGGTTCGGGCCCTAACAGATATTTTACTATTGTTGATGTTACGAATTGTCGCCTACTTAAACAATGTCGTCTTCTTATCAATCATTCCAGCCATATGCTTTTTGATCTGTCCCAATTTGTAGGATATCTACGCTGAAATGTAAGTAAAGACACTGTTAAGTGTTATCTTACTGTTGTTAATATCAAAAAATGTTTCCTACTTTAAGAATGTTGTGTTTTTATCAATCATATGTTTAATCTGTCACAAATACTAGTAGCAAGATATCAACGCGTTGCACGTAAATTATGATACCGTTCACGCCCCCTAAAAGATCCTAAGATATCTTATTTTTATTGATATTACGTTTCTATTTCAAAATTTGTTCTATTCATTTTCAACCGGCGACGCATAACGAAATGTGATATAACTTTGACGTGTCTGTGTGACTGTTTGTTAGTGGCATCGTAGTTCTTCAACGGATGGACGGATTTTGATTCGGTTTTTTATTTGAAAACTAAAGTGATCGAGATGGTTATTAGTTATAGCTTATAAAGGTCCGTCCAAGGTCATGTTAGCGTTCAAGGTCATTAGCTCATTTGTCAGCATCGGAATAGGTATCAGATACGTGTTGGGTATTTGTTTCACTTTTGAACATATACTCGTATTATGTGACCTAACAGTTAAGACCCTAAATAATGCTGGTACAACCAGCTGGTGTGATTGATGATAGAGTTTGAAGATAGGAGATATAAACCTGGAATGTCTGCCAGTGAATTTGGACAAATTAGATTCATCTTTACTAGTTCATATTTTCTGATGATAAGAACTTGACGACGAGGGTTTGATGAAAGAATCTAACGTAGCTGATGGTTCATAGTGTAAAAGTTATGGTATTGCGTTACGTAAACATCTCAGGTTATCTAAAGCACATCAAAAAAAGTAATGTAAATTACATATGTGTGAGTGCGTGTGTACGTCTGCTGCTTTATAACTGTTGAACGGATAGACTGTTTGTCAGGGGTTAATTGATTTTTTTTTCAATTTTGAGGTTGTTCATTCAAGTTATAAGTTTAGGTGATCAGTCAAATAAATCTACATTCTCCGTCTTAGGTGGTAGAATTTCGCAGCGACTCACCCGAATAGGTATCACCGCCTTGCCTATTCCTGCCGCCATAACAACAGTGCTTGCTGTTGACGTGTTCCGAATCAGAAGATAAGGCAAAGGTAAGTTTACCTGCTGGTAAACTTACTTTTGTTCCAGGCCTGACATCCCGGACTTAGGTTGGCAACGCACCATTCCCACCTTTAGTGTCTCTAGGCGGCTTGGATTTCTAACCATCAGGAAATCTATTTGCTTTTTTGTCTTCCAATATCATAAAAAAACCGAGTGCAACTCCCGGAAGAGTGCCGGCAGAAGTGAAAACTTGATTAACGTTGTGCATTTCTGATATTTTTTTCTGTCTAAAAGTACTGTCATTTATGTTGTAGATTGGCATAACCATTTATTGCGCTATCGTACCCAAACATGACAACACAAGCAAACGAATATTCGCGAAAGCGCCCTGCGCCGTCTTACGAATTTTCGATTATAGTTTTAAAGTTTTTACCCATTCCAAAAAAGTGCGCAAACCGCCAAAGAAGTTTTCACTTAAAAAAATAATAGACATGGACTTAGCCTTTATTTCACTGTGATAAAAATTATGGTATTGCTTTGCTCTTTCTTTAGTCTTAGCTATTAATATAACGATCTGAGTGTTACGAAAGAGTAAACTGTGCTGTAATAGTAACTACTTCTCTGTGCATATCTCACTTTCTTTAACTCAACTATTTGACTTTGTTCTATATATAATAGCCTATAAAGTTTAATGAAACCCATATACTCGGAAAAAATGTTATTCATTAATGTATGAAAAACTAATATAAGTTATCACATAAATATGTTCTATTCTGGCTTAGCACTCAAAGAGCTTTTGACTCGCAGAGCTTATACGGATTTTACGAATAGTCGTTAATGCGGAGTGTGAATGTAATAAAACGAATGGATTATTACTTTCACTATGCGGTTTTCGTTTTAACGTCTTTCTGACGGGACCTAATCTATACATGAAACTAGCTGACCCGGCAGACGTTATTCAGCAACTATCGGTTTCCATCGAGTTGTAATTAACAGAATACAGAGATTAAGTTTTGGTATTTTTAAACCCGATGTCTGAGGCATCACAACTTTTGAATGGATGGATCGCTTCTGTAATCTAGCAGTCCGGCGTCGGTTTGACTTCTTGAGGTCCCGGGTCCCCAGGTCTGGCAACAAAAAATATTAAAAAATGTATATTTTCAACTTTCTAATAAAAAATAACTTTGCCTGGAATTGGATTATGTGTCCTGTTGGCGATAGACTTGCCGCCTATCATATTGTGGGGCTTAGTGTCTTCAGCTAGTCATGGGTGCCCTGTTTGTGCTTCTGTCTACCCTTTCCAGGATATGGGCGTGAAGATGCTTTACTTCTACTTTTTTTATTTACTGTAGTCATTGCGTCATTTGAACAGAAGCACCAATTTTGCTGATTCTTTTTGCTGTCTCAGTTAATGTCATAGGAAAAATTTTACGAAGAGTAAAACTGGGAAAATTGCAGCGAATATGAGATAAACAATACCATATTTTTTCTATACAAACGGTTAGTAGCTGTTATTGTCACGCGATACGAAGTTGGCCGAGTCGACTAGTTTGCTATAAAAGTATTATCAAAATTGTTCATTATTATTTGGAAAACTAATAATATAACGTAAGTCACGATACGTTCCAAAATGGTTTAGCACCTAGAGAGCTTTTCACTCATAGAATCATAGATTTTATGTATAGTCGTTAATCCGAAGTAGGTACATTCGTGAATATAATGAAACGAATAGATATTACTTATTGCTAGTAGTCGCCCATTGGTCGAAATTCGACCATAATAAAGATTAATATCTTGTGACCAACTACTTTGTTTCTAAACTTTTTAGTACGCCATCTGTGATCTTTTATCGTTGTCATCAATATATTTGTTTGTGTGTGTCACATGCATTTGACATGCATTAATGTGGGTAATATTTTACTTATTGATTTAAAGTACTTTTTTAGCATTATTATTGAAAAATATTAGCGTTCTGTACTTCTCCTACACATAAACTATAAGTGCGCCAAATTTTTTGCTCCTGCGTCCGCGCAATTTTCGTAAAAAGGGGTCCAAACTTTTGGCATCACGTATTAATATTTAGATTTGGTTTTTGAATTGTCGACTTTCAGACCCACATTTGTACTAGCAGCTTTATACTTTTATATTTATTTGTTTTCATCGTTGGTTATTTGTGAAGTTTGGTTATGTGAACTAGTAGCGCGCCCCGGCTTTGCACGGGTATAAAATATACATATAAACCTTTGCTTTTTAAACACTTTATACATTTAAAAAGTTAAAATCTCCGTGCGCAAAATTAAATATCGTTGAAGCGTAACAAAGACTGCATCCACTGCATCCACTGCATCAGTATGGAACTGACATCCTGACATCCAGACAGACTCACAAACTTTCGCATTTATGACATTAGTAGGATTTTTATTCTTGAACAACCGAAGCGAAGCGAGGGCGGGCAGCTAGTATATGATACTAAAATCTACCATCAGATTGCAACGCGGCCACTCGCTAAGAAGATTCGGCGAAAGAGACTCATGGGGCTGGTTTTCTTCCATTTATATACATAAAAATCAATTCCACTTTTCGTTGTCATTTTATAACTCAAGAATGGGCTCACCCATCCATACCAAATGTTTGTGCTGTATTTGGACTATTTAGTAGATGGTTTATGTGAAGTTTGCATAAAATCATTTTATTTATGACATTTTTTGTAACAAATGAATTCAATTAATGTTGGATCATTTTATTAATAGGCATTTTTCCGTCAAATTGAAACTTTTTTCAGATGGGGATTGTGCTGTCATATTGAAACTTTTTTCAGTTGCGTTTTTTTTTGTTTTGTTATGTTAGAATCTATTATACATTCCCAAAGACGCGGGTGAACAGCTAGTTAGTTGAACATACATACACAAGTGTTAATTAACGCCCATATGTTCTCATATGTACATTGTAGCTTCGACATCCACATCCGGCGGATGCTATCTCGTCTGACATACGGTCCCCGCTTCTATTTAATTCATATATTAATACAAGAAGGGAAAACTTTTACACCCCTTTTTATGAAACTTGAATTATTAATGATGTAGACGGAAGAGTATGAAATTTGACGCAGTTAAAGTTTGTATGGAGGAGTATAGAAAGTTACAGAATAATTTAGGTGTCGAGATGTGACGACCCCATCGTCTGCTGTGGTAATCTATTAATTTTCGTTACTGGATTATTTAATTTGTGCATTCAGTTGTAACGAGTATGTTGTTGAGTGTTATCTAGCAACACTTCCCTAGAGGTACCACTGCATCACCTGTTCCTGTTATCATAACGTCAGTACTCTTTATTGTCGTGCGTGCTAGTAGAAGAGAGACTTGTGGCATAAGATCGTGGCCATAAAATACATATTGTGTACTTTTATTTTTATATTAGATCATGTATAACTTAACAAAGTTGGAAGTTTGTTAATCAATCTGAAATAATTTGATAGATACACATAATAATACTTATTTGTAGATTAAATAAAAGTTAAATAAGTAAAAGAGTAAGAAAAAAGAAGTAAAGAAAAGTTGAACAAGTAACTAATATTGAAATTGAATACGATTTTGTTGTTTTTTTTTTAGTTAGACATCTTTTACATAACTCTTTACAGTGTCATAATACGGAAAAAATAGACCATACCGTACGAGTATCCTTGTTAAAGAAATAACATATCCAAATATAAAATGGTAAAGGATATTGTTTGTATCTTAAACATTTGGGATTTGTAGCCTACGGCCAAAAAAATATTTGTGAAAAAACATGTATGTTATAGTTTTGCTATTAAACTTCAGGGAAAAATAAAATAAGAAATAGAAATTCTACAAATAATTTATATTCTGTTAAAAAGGTAAGTTAATTTTGTAAAAAATGTTGTAAGAAAAAATATAATTATTAATTCGTCTACCCATACTATTATAAATCTGAAATTCTGTCTGTTATACGTTTTTACCTTATCAATTTAGTAAGGAATTAGGCCAGGGTGAAATATAGACTACTTTTAACTTTTATCCGTGAGCTCAAATCGCAGACTAAAACCGGACAGTGGGGTGCGGACGAACCCCCGATTTCTTCTCCATAAACTTTTTCCGTGATCATCATATCGTCAAAAAAATAACAAATAGATTAAATTTACGTAATGCCAAAGTAGGATCATAAAATTTGCCATACTTATAGTTTATGTGTAGGAGAAGTGCAGAACGCTAATATTTTTCAATAATAATGCTTATAAAGTACATTAAATCAATAAATAAACAGTTACTTACACTACCATGCATTTGACACACACAAACAAATATATTAATGATAGCGATAAAAGATCACAGATGGCGCACTAAAAAGTTTGGAAACATGAAGATGCCGTTCTTATCAACAAGATATTAAAGTTTATTATCGTCGAATTTCGACAATAATAAATTTTAAATAAAATTAATTTAAATTAAATTAATAAATAACAATTTCTTTTTTGAAAGTTAGTCAATTTTACCGACCGTGAGGCTCGGGTTCGATTCCCGACGGGGGCAGGCATTTGTGTGATGAACATTTAGATGTCTGCATTTCCAGGTTTGGGTGTTTATTAAATTGATTCTGGTATCTATTTAAGTATTTCTATGTTTGTATTAGTATAGTTGACTAACACCCATAACACAATCATATAATTTGCTTACTTTTGGGTTAGATTCAATTTGTGTACCTTGTCCAGTTATATTTATTTATTTATTTGCAAGATTAATTCTAAAATAATGTAATACTGCTTACAAGCACATGGCTCACTTTGAAAGTTGTCTTGTGACCGTGCTGTGTTACCTAATTGTCACCTCTACCAGCTGTCCTAACCTCCGAACAAGAACATGTCATGTCATTTCATCGCGGCAGCAATAGGTATAGCGATGGATCCTTATCTGAGCAAATTGCTGCACAGCACTCTATTATCATTCATTTTTTATGTAACAAAACAGCCAACAATCACACGTCTCTCCTGATGTTAAAAGATAATCTTGGTCTATAGACACCACAGATGTTGCAGATGGGTCGCTGTGTTTTGGCCAAGGTGCTAAGTCAATTAATATTAACTTACCCTTCGCAATGGAATGACAGTAATTATAGCGGCAGAATGAGTAAAGCAGTGGATACCTTCCCGGGCACTCTACCACTAGTGGCCTTGTTGGTTGACCTTTTATCTATTCTCGCCTCCTACAAACTGGCACGCAGAGGGACTATTGTAACTGTTGTGGATGTAGTAACTATAAATATTGAAAAAAGACAAGCCCGCTGAGTTTCTTTCGGCGGATCTTCTCAGTGTGTGGCCGTGATACCGATCCGGTGGTATGTCATATTTACTTGTAATATGTACATCTTACAAACCTTGTAAATATCTGGTTTTACTCCTTTTATTATTCATATTAACTTGTAATGTCTACATCTTGCAGAAGAAATAGATATAGGAAAGAAGTAATACAACATAGTAAAAGTAAGAAAAAGAAATAAATAAATATCCCTGGACAACTCACACAAATTAAATCTAACCCCAAAGTAAGCAAATTATATGCTTGTGTTATGGGTGTTAGTCAACGATACTAATACATAGAAATACTTAAATAGATACCAGAATAAATTTAATAAACCCAGACCTGGAAATGCAGACATCTAAATGTTCATCACACAAATGTCTGCCCCCGTCGGGAATCGAACCCGAGCCTCGCGATTGGTCGATGTAGTTAGGCGTATACGCTAG
>NJDD01003883.1:85732-146671 GCA_002245505.1 Calephelis nemesis | reverse complement strand
TAAAAACAGAAAAAATAACAATCATAAGGGACACGATATTACTAGAAGTCAAAACATAAAGATATTTACAAGGTTAGTAAGGTGTACATATTACAAGTAAATATGTTACAGGTAGTTTATAAAAATGTCGACGCGCACCAATACCACTTGTATGTTTCACGTGAATACAGTTTTTTTGATTCATTGATTGGACCAAATGTCTATACTTCACAGAGGACTCGAATCACGGAAATCCATGTATGATGATTAGAACAATGGCAAATCTATTAAAACTAGTCACTGACATTAATTGAAGTTCTAAAATTCACTAGCTGTTCTGTATAGCTGTATGCGATCCACAAGTTCTGCAAGTTAATAATTCACTCCTGGCGCCTTTAGATGCTTCTTGAACCATGGCCACTTCCTCAAACTTTCTACAAGTTTCAGAATAGATTTTATGAAACTAGTAGCTGTTACCCGCGGCGTTGCCCGCCACAAGAACATTTTTTCGCAATAAAAACTATAATTTGTGTTAATCCAATTTACCCTCTATATGTGTGCCAAATTTCATAAAAATCGGTTCAGCAGTTTTTTGCGTGAAGGAGTAACAAACAAATAAATACACAAACTTTCCCATGTATAATATTAGTGGAATGTGACTTGCGGCCGCTCTCGGTGATATCAATTTATAATTAATCTTTCAATAAGTCACAGATTGGTTCAGAAAATGTTGACTTACGCCCAATATTAATAATCAATCCTAATCCAAAACTTGCTGTCCAAGATTGATATTTTGATCCATTTTTATGTTATCGCTTGCCAATAACATATCTGTGGACAGGATAAGTATGGAAATTACGTATAGGATAGGCCGTCGGATATGCAGCTATCTAGATTGCTGGAAATCCATCTTTAGAGAAACATTATTAACATTGGCCGTTGATGACTGATTTAACTATAATAGACGTCTCTTAATTTTTGCGGTTGGAGTTTTTTACGTATCGTAATGTCAAAAGTAGGGTTTTAAAATGAACGTATAAATAAAAGTATGGTTTAAAAATTAAGATCTGGCTGGACGGATTTTAGTTTGATGTGATGAGTTTTGTTGAAATTGCAGAGCTATTCAAAAATTTGAAAAAGTAAAGGTAAAAAATTACAAGACCACGGATCCGACGGTACTAAGTTCTCCGATACAACACCCCTCATCATATAGGTTAATTAAAAAACCTCATCACCAGTCCAGCTAAATAAAAACCGCGAACCCTACTTCGCATAATAATGTAATATTTCTTTCTTACACATTTTAAATAACACTCGTACTTTACCACTTTACACGATTAAATACAATAAGTATCTGTAGGTATTAAGTTTTAAATTATACTGTGAAAAGTTTAATCACAAAGTGTATTATGGAAAAGTACAAGTGTTATTTAATTAGGGGAAAACACAACTAAGCCCCACCCAGTACCGACGATGGCAAGTATAACTCTCTTGAAATCCCACCCTCGTGAAGGGATGATTAAGTTGTATTACATATACAAAGTAATGTTAGTATACTGCTTCATTATTAACTAAACAGTCGGGAGATAGCTCGCGTGGTTTTGGATATAATTGAGCATCGATCTCGGGGGTAGTATTCAGTGGATAGTGCAGCGCTGGTTTTATAAATGATAAGTTATCTGAATAAATACTATAAATAAACAAAAAAAGTATTTTCACTCTCAAATTCCCGAAGAAGTCAGCAGAGGACCGACCAGGGCACTCACATCTAGCCGAAAACACTAAGTCCAAAAATGTGATAAGTGGCAAGTGTATCGCCAACCGACGACACACACCTTTTTGAAAACATTGTTTTTTTTTAATTCAGACTGGTTTTGAACCTGTGTGTGATTCGCTGTGGAATTCTCTAGCCAACTGAACTACCATGGTGAGAATTCAAATCAACGTAAGTATAGACTAAAGCAATAAGAAAGGAACTGAAAATTGCACCGCATTATTTGAATCTTCTGTAACTCAAATGATTAAAGCATTTGTCAACAAGAGATGAGAGGGTTCAGGTTCAAACCCGTCTGAGGTAAAAAAAATCCTGAAAGTAAAAATTGAGTAAATTTGTCTCAAGCTCGCGGCAAGTACTAAAATTAAAATAAAATGTTTTATTTTACACGAGTTTAAATTAAAATTAATATCTGCTTATTATATGAATAACTTAAAATAAAATACTTACGTCCCATAGACCTAGTAACTATTTTACTTTTTACAATACTTTTTTGTGTAAATAAAGTTTCATTACGAAAAATCTCTGAAAAATTGCGGAATTGTTCGAAAAAATCGTCAAAAGCTTGCTACACCTCACATTTTTAAAGGTTTGTTCGTGTTTTTAACCCTAGACGAAAAAGGAGGTATCTACTTTACACCCTCATCTGTGATATACCGAGGTAGGCAGAAAAACAACAAAGGCACTCACAACAAAATACTCCGACAATGTGATAAGGTCCAAAGCTATTGTCAATTGGACTCATGTTCAATCTCAGGCAACGATATTTTTATTAGAAAAAAGTAAAATACACATTCTTTTGTTGCCAGACCCATTGATCGAACCCCGAATGACGAGAGAGTGATGAGAGAAACACAGGGACTAGATGAAAGAGAAATGTTGTAATTTGTCTTACCCGTATCCCTGAAGATGTAGGCAGAGGCACAACCAGAGCACATACGACTAGCCGAAGATACTTTGTTACACATTTAATGTGTCCGAATGTATATGAGTGTCTATCGGTATCATCATAACTTTTGAACGAATGGACGATTTCGATACGGATATACGATTTACGAATTTAGAATATTTGACAGCTGACGTGTTCGAAATGGTTCGTATTTGCATTAGATACAGTTTTTCCGGAGGTTATTGAAAAATTTAAATTTATGATTATTCATAAAATTGACAAACATATGTTAATAATTTTGATTAACCACCTTCCCTTCCCCTGCAGGGTGGTAGCTATATATGTATAGCTACACTATTACTAAGTTTAGTAGGAACTATAGTAGTACTGTGGCAGTACTAGCAGTCAGTAACTATTGTAGTTTTACAGAAATATTAATTAATGTAGAAATTATACTGTCAATGGAAAATCCAGCATCAAATACCGTGGTTTGGTAAAAGCCTCAGAAAAGAGAGACCGACGTAGACAGAGACATCACTTAGAAGATAAACCTAAAATTATAAAAAAATCCCGACAAAACTTTTATGTAATGTGGCTAAGAACCGACCAACATCTACATCCGTCCATCATAAGTCCTACGATGTCACTGTCAGACACACACGCACACACACAAACACATAGACACGTCAAACTTATAATATCCCTCGTTTTGCATCTGATGTTAAAAATACTATATAACACGAACGAAGACGCTGAAAGCAGCTAGTTATTAGAAGTAACCAAAATTGAAAATCATATTTCAAGTTAATATTTGATTTATAATAATTTTGGCGGCGTTTGATATAAAATATTTGGTCATATTTATCATGATGAGTTTTTGCCCGGAAATTTCCCCGACAAAGCATTACGCGATCAAAAATAAATTGCTACTTCTCGAATATAACCATTAGCGAAGACGATGATTGTTAATCTATATTCTTGATTTATGTGTACGTGATTTATATTTTTTATTTTTGGCGTGGGCGTAAGCATCTGCCATCAGTCTAGTTTAATCAATTTATACCAAATTATTAACTAATTTAGGTGAGTCGGATTGAATTGTTCAAAATAATCATAAGTTGCCATAATCTGTCAATGTCAGAGTCTTGGGTGATGCGATGACAAACCTAAATTTCGTGTAGAATATTATAAATAAATACTGATTTCGCTCAATTTTATATGATAAAACTTTTGTATCCTGTCAAAATTCCATTTTTTTTTTGCAATTTCGTTATTTTTTTTGTATTTGAGGTCAACGCACACGCTCCTGATGGTAAGACAAATTTGTGACCTGTCGGCACCCTAGGTATTACAGGTTCGTCGCTTTAAAGGAGCGCGGATGGTAGGCCTATTACGCAATCTACAGACTACTCTATCCTTCAGGCCAGAACATGACAGAGTCATTATGACGCAGAAATAGGTAAGGCTGTTAACAAGTTGCTGCGTAGCATTCTCCTAACAGTGGAAAAAGTAGTTTAGGTAAATAAGTGTGTAGGATGATGAAAATCCTACTGTTGGAATTCTTTTTTTTAAATGACTAATGTGTTGCCAACCTCGCGGTTTATACAACTTCACCGGGCTTTGTGGGCCAAGCAGAGTGCTCAATCGCAGACATCATTATTTAGATGGATTGGCCTGTTTGTTACAACGCCAGCAACAAAGGCTGTCTCCCGGGGACCGTACCTCGACTTGGTGCTGCGTTCTGGTTACTGGATGGACTTGATGGAGGAGTAGTGGCTCGTCGCTCGGCGTTAGGCGGCGGGCGCAAGAGAGATCTTCCTTGTCGAGACAGGGGGTAACGGTGTATTGTAGTGTCTTGCAAGTTTGTGTTTGAGTTGGGAGGGAGGCTCGCGTTTGCCGCAGTTATTGGATCGGGAGGAACTAATACAATGTGACGGGGTCTTCTAAGTTTAGTAGGTACGAGTACGTTGTGTCACACCGGTCGCAAGTCACACGCGGGTGTTAACGCCGGGTTCGGGTGCTTAAGAATCTTTGGTGTTTGTCTATAGGGGACGAATATATCTTACGCTTAGATTCGTCTGCTTGTCCCCTTCCGAATCCCTTAAATAAGCAAAAATGTTATCGTGATTACTTTCTTCATCATCACTAGATAGTATAAAACAAATTCGCTTCCTCTATCCCTATGTCCCTTTGTATGCTTAATTTTTTAAAACTACGCAACGGATTTTGACGCCGTTTTTCTAATAGATAAAGTGATTGAAGAGAAAGGTTTATATGTATATTTCATAACCGTGTGAAGCCGGGGCGGGTCGCTAGTACATGTTATAATAAAAAAGCTCCCCTTTTACAAACTGTCGTCTATCTCACGTAGGTGTAAAAAAGAGTTAAATATTTTTACATTTAGATTAGACTACACAAAAGAGAAAACGCAGCCTTTTGGCATATTTTCAACATTTCTCCGTATCAAAGGCTGAGTGTACGAAAACATGACCCACTTACAGCTGGCCATAGTGTAGGTATTTCGACGTTACGAATATCAAATAAATATTTTTAAAGCTCGAATAAATTGTAGCTTAGTAAGATATACTTGAAAAATAGGAGGTTCTCAATTCGACTGCATGTTTTTGTGTGTTTGTTACGCGATTACTTGGACGATAGCCAACCGAATTTGATGGTTATTTTTAGACAGACAAGTGATGATTCCGAGGTGGTTCTATATAAGTCTTATCATAATCCGGCTAGTTGTTTTTTGTGTTGAGTTGAGTTTGAGTACTTAACAGTGCATACATTTTTCACACTCGTCAAGATATGTAAAAAAATTATGAATTACTAGCTGTAGCCCGCGTTGTTAATTGTCCCACATAATCCCCGTTTTGGCCCGGTCTCCTTTGCAGAATAATCCTGTGCCAGGCAGCTCGGATAAGGCGGGGCTAGGCTTACCGTTACTAATACCGTGATATCTGACTAGGTGGTAGAGTCCTAAAGCGACTCACACAGATTGGTACCACCGCCTTACCTAATATTCCTGCCGCCATAATGACAGCGTTTGCCGTTGACGTGTTCCGGTCCGGAGGATAAGGTAGCCGGTAAACTTATTTCTGCTCGAGGCCTAACATCCCGGCTTCAGGTTGGCAACGCACCATTACCACTTTTGCTGTATCAAGGCGGCGTGCATTTCTTACCTTCAGGAAATCCATCTGTTTGTTTGCCTTCCAATATCATAAAAATGCCTGTATTTGAACTCGGTCCTTATTCACATCAAATGTCACCAAAATTGATTTAGCGGTTTAGCTGTGAAAGCCAAACAAAGTAAGACTGAATTCTGCTTTTAATATTAGTATGAATATAGATATATTTCTGAATGTGATTGCATATTTCATTTATTTATGCATATGTACCTACAGATGACTAGCAACCACAATACAAGCATTTAATTTATAGTAGTAGTAATTAAATTTTGCGCTTCGGCTATATTCGTCAAGCTTTGGAAATCCGACTGTATTTTAAAGATATATCTATATTATAGAGTTGTTATTACATAATTAATAATTTCCCTTAAACTTAGATTAGGTCAGCCAATTTAAAAATAAAAGTATAAAGTTAAAAAAGAGTAAAAAGTGTAAAGCCGAAGCGCATAATTTAAATAGTAGTACTTGGTTAGTTTATCCCAAAGTAAATAGATTTAGGGTTTTTAGGTTGGGTTACGTTGGGGACCAATTTATCCAATTGGTCCAGAGATATTTAATTGTTCATTATAAGCCGTGTAAAGCTCGAGGGTACCGGAAACAGTCAATAAAGTAACCTTCCCAATTATCGACCTCCACTTAGCATGCAAGGACCGTCCAGGGTGGATGGGTTGTGCGTGACTCCTCACAAATCATCCAACGTTCGGATCAAATAAACAATACCAAAGAAAGTTATTTTCGTACAAACTTTTTCGTACAAAGGTATTTTCGTACAAACTTGTGAAAGTCTTCGCCAAGTTCTTTTGACAAATCGAATATTAAGTTAATAATAATCTGCTCTTTATAAACAAAGGCTAATGGGTGGGTGGGTAGTGATGATTGTTGACCGTCTCGTTGATCGAGTCTAAATCCACCGTCCAACCGCGAGGCTCGAGTTCGATTCCCGTCGGGGCAGGCATTTTCGTGACAAGGATTTAGATGACAAACATCATGAACATTTAAATGTCTGCATTTCTGAGTCTAGGTGTTTATTAAATTTATTCTGGTATCTATTTAAGTATTTCTACGTATTAGATTCGTTGAATAACACCTATAATACAATCATATAATTTGCTTACTTTGGGGTTAGATTCAATTTGTGTAACTTGTCCAGTGATATTTATTTCTTTATTATATTATATAGAAATTCGTAAAGATTAAAATTTTGTACTCAGGTGATGAAAGCTAGATAAAGATTGTTACTTCCTTTTAAGCGAATTTTTTTACATGTGATTAAAATAATATCGACGTGCGATATTCCGAACTCCGAATGTTATCGATGGCAAAGCTTAAACAATTAATTACAATAATAACCTCGCCGTGTTTACACGTTTCCTGATTAACTCGTTTTAACGATGTGTACCGTCGATGTTATCGGTGTGATCTATTTGATTGTGGTTAATGCAATCAAAAACGTTAATGTTAATTTTTTGTTTGTCTTTTCGCAATGTTGACGGTAAGGCATAATGTAAATATAATTTATGTTGGTATAAGCTGATGGCAGTGGTTTTCGATTGAAAGTTATTAACATTATTCATAGAAACCAGTATGCTTTGAATTCTTATATTATTTTTTTTTGTTTATTTGCGCATCGTATCAAAAATTGTAAGTTAAGCCGACGAGTTTACATTTTTTTATTTGATTATTTCTTCTCCTGTAAAATGACATGTGTCAAGTAGAAGCAGACATCAAGGCTGATGAAACTGCCGGCATTAAGAAGAGATGCCAACCATATCTACAACAAACTTAAAAAAAGCGAAATCCTTTGTAGGTCAACAACGAAATGCTTATTTTCACATACAATTTATCTGAACTGTCACATCCATTCTAGCACACGAAAGAATAAACACAAAGACGTAAGATAACCAGCGCTCCACAACAATAGAATTAGGTAGAATTAATCGTGCGAGCGAGCAAGACAACATAAAACACTGCTATAGACAGAGAGCTTGTGGACAAATTAGTCGTACCTGCCACTTATACATGTATTTTTTCGAACTTAAATACTAACTAGACCAATTATAAACAACAAGTAACAATAATCAATGTATGTTTTCTTTGTTAAGACATTCACTGTTAAAAATGACAAATGAACTTACTAGTACCTAAAAACATGAAATAAAACTTCAGATTAAGTGCTAATTCAATTAAATTTTCAAAATTTCTACCGTATGTTTCATACACGTCATTACACGTATGGCTACGGTTTCAGTACGTCCAGACTCGACTGTACAGATGTACAGACGTAGTCCTGAAAAGATTGGTTCAACCCATGATTACCCAATCTCATGGGATAGCTAAACTCTTTAAAATGAATAAGCGGATATAAATTAAAACAATAATAAATGCAAGCCAAAGTGTGGGGTTTAACTCTTGGACTAACACTGTCTGATTTAATATGGAGCTTATGATTTTAATTTGTGTTGGAATATGCAAATATGGCGCTCCCGGCGAACGGTATTCATTAGCTAATGTTCTCTTGCATGCGGGAAAGATTGCTCCCTCTTACTCTGTATTTACAGCTAATAGATTGGCTTTAGGACGTTTAACTCATGTTTGTGTTCTTTTTAAGTTCTGTGGTAATATAAGAAGTTAAACAAGCAGACGGATTATGCCATGACAAATAATACATGAAGGAAATTATTAAAGATATATTTTATATCTGCTGTGCCTGCGACTTCAACCGCCTGGAAAATAACAATAAATTAATTTAATAATAATAGTTTATATAACAATAATTATTTTTGGGATTTAGAACATTTATTTACACACAAACAGGGATTTATATCGCCTCTGTGGTCTAGCGGTCCGGGTGTTGGACTTGACTGCATGAGGTCCCGGGTTCGAATCCCGGTTCGGCCAACAAAAAGAAAATTGGATTTTTCCAATTTTCTAATTACAACATGTTGGTCGGGATTGGAAATGTGCCCGGTTGGCGATAGGCTTGCCACCTATCACATTGTGGGACTTAGTGTCTTCGGCTAGTCGTGGGTGCCTTGGTTGTTCCTCTGCCTATATCTTCGGGGATATGGGCGTGAAGATACTTAGAACATTTATAAAATAAAAGTAGCCTTAGTTGCTCCTTATTATATCAGCTGGACCGATGTTATCATTAATTCAACGATTCTTGACATTACCTGGAACAAACAAACAGCCAATAAAAATTCTAGAGTTTTTTTTACTTTAAGACACGAAAGCGAACAAACACATCTCGTCTGATGGTAAGAGACAACCAAGGTCTATAGACACCATAAATGTTATAGGTGCGGCGGTTTCGTGTCTGATTAGAAATAATGTAACGCCTATCTTCTTAATATATGTATAAATTACGTGTCACGTTGTTTGTCCGTGATGGAATCCTAAGCGACTTAGGACTCCTAAACGACTTAACCGATTTTAATCAAATTTACACACCGTGTGCAGTTTGATCCAACTTGAAAGATAAGGTATCTCACATCTCAATTTATGATCAAAAAATTACCATCTAAGCGAAGCCGAAACAGGCAACTAGTAACATATATGGTTCCATAATATATAAAAAAGAATATAAAATAAACCAAACTTCTATCTTGGACGTAATTTCAAAAATACTTATACTTGTCTCTTCTTAAGGTTCCTTTGATGATTTTGTTGACCCTGATTTTGTTTTTAAATAATTTCACCTAGAGAAAAAGATTTTTTTCTCTATTTACGCTCAGTGTCATTTATTTACATTCCATAATATTGCTAAAACTCTTTCAACTAATGCTCGAAACATTTGGAAAAATATATTCGCATGTAGTTATTTCTTGCTTTTTCTTGTTTACTTGATTTTTAGTAAAATAGACATGAAACCGACCGAGCATGACGATTGGTCAAGATTCAAGCGTGTGGTGAAAAATAGGTTTCTTTTTTTTTGTAAATCAATCATGCCTTTTTACTTTTTGAAACTTTAAAAAGGAAAAGAAGAATAGGGGTATTCTTCTTTTCATTTCAGTTTCAGGTTGATAATGCACATACAATCTTTGGTGTCTTTAAACAGCGTGCATTTATTAAAAGAATGTTGCTATAGGTATTCGATTGTATGTAACAAATTTTATCAAACTCACATTGGTAGGGAAGGCCCGATATCTTAAATTTTCAGTGACTAAAGCGTCACAAAAGCTTATTGGCTTGTGAAAATGACTCAAAAATGTTATGAATGTGTATTACGTTTTTATTCATTTTAGTAGAGAAGAAAGCGTGGACAAATCTAACAATAAGAATACAATCGTCAGTCGCAATTCATACAATCGCAATAAAATTACAAAGTATACCGTATCTACATTTTACTGGGACATTACAGTCATGCAACTTCGTATCGAGCGGTAAATAATACCTCCAACTGTGCCTTAGATTACATGTTGAAATAAATTAAAATGTACATTTCACTAGTTTAATAGGCCTATCATGAATCCATCCATACTATTACAAATTCGAAAGTGTGTGTTTGTCGTTTTACGTCGCAATAAAATGTTGTCATAGTATAATTTTTGTTTGTGGCGCTAGCCGAGGGTGTTGAGAGGATTACGCTACTTTTGTCTCGATATCTAAAAGTAAATAACTTCAATTACAAACCAAACAATTAGAAAACTGTAGCAGATTTTAGACTACAAAAATGCCTGGAGTGCAACAATTAAAACCAAAACAAGTATTCATGTAAACTAGTACTATAGTTTGGTAAATAATGTTTTCCACTCTTCTAACCTATTTTGAAAATTAAGTTTCTAGATGTATACGTATGAGGAACATAATAGCTGCGATTGATATTTAACAAATTGCATCATAGCGGCTATTGAATTTTGCTACCTATAAAATAATGTCTGATTCAGAAAGCTTTATCGCAGGTCTGGTTTTGAAATTATACAGCTTTATGCAAAATGGACACTACAACTCAATTGCTGTTCAATTATGGTATCTATAGTAGAATGTCCGAAACTATTCGTTGTCGATTGGAGATCGTGCTAAGCTTCCTAATGTAGACCACTTTTGCCGCAGGTCTGGTATTGGAATTGCACACTCTGTATAACTTTGATGTGAATAAATTAGGATGTTTCAATTTATGATAAATTGTGCTACATTCTATCAACTATTTCAGTGTTTAGGCATAGTTCACGTCTAAATTTTTAAACATGGTAACCACTTACTGTGGTGGTCATGCTGCAGTGCATTTACTAAACGAATTTTAAGTTATCGCTGTTTTGAAGCAAAAGCAGAGCAAAGTAAAAGAAAGAGACAACTATGTTTAGTGTTGTCAAATTAGTTTGCACAGAATACTTCTACAAACTTTTAATCTATTCCTCGGAAAAAGTTGATTAAAAACGTTATGTTATATTACCATGTGCGGACTAATCAGACATTTCTAAAATTTTCCATCTCTTTTGTTTTATTTCATTGGAAAAATACAGTGTACACCTAATATAACTTATTGCTTAACCAATTGCCATCAGTGGCTAATGGTTTGAAGCATTTCCTTTTTGTCATTGTAAAGCTACTTTCCTAGTTTTGAGTTTTGACATCGCCTGTGGTCATGCCAACTTTCCTACTATGACTATTACTTTTGATTCTCTGACTTTAAAAAGGATCTTCTTTAAATTTACACGATTGTATATTTTTTTTTAAGTCTTAACATCCCAAGACAGACGTCCGTACATTAACGTTTAATAATTAATCTAAGACAAAGATCGTGTTATTTTATATCATTTGTCAGGTAAGCGCAGTTACTTTTCAAATATTTACAAAAGTATCTTAGAAACAAATCTCTAGTAGGCCTATCTTTATCTGTAGATAAGTTATTAATATTTGCCGTAGGAATACTACTTGTTAACGCTAAGCGCTAGTTTGTGCTTAGCACTGAAAGTAGATAAAATAATAATATTGACGCAACGATATAAATGGATGTCACTTTAGGATCAGACTCCGAATGAATATTTAGTGAATATTTATTTCTAATCAACTTGTTATATGGTATTAGATGGCAACAATGCAAGCAATTTCCCATATATTAAAAATAAGTAATACTAGCTGCGCCCCGCGGTTTCACCCGCGTAAGTCCCAATCCCGCGGGAACTCCGGGTAAAAAGTAGCCTATATGTTATTCTGGGTCTTAAGCTACCTACATACCAAATTTCATCGTAATCGGCTTTGTAGTTTTTGCGTGAAAGAGTAACAAACATCCATACATCCACACATACAAACTTTCGCATTTATAATATGAATAGGATGTACACAAAATGTAGTAAGCATGTTGGTTGATAGCCAATAGCCTACGAGGGAGTGTCAACCCGGACGCAGACTCCCTGGGAGTACCGCTGACCGAACCTACCTAAATGTGGAGCGGCTGGCATGAGGGTTATATTATACCAGTTAGGTCCCTTTACCATCTTTGGTATATATACGCATAT
The DNA here is from genome assembly GCA_002245505.1 of Calephelis nemesis. NCBI lineage: Eukaryota > Metazoa > Arthropoda > Insecta > Lepidoptera > Riodinidae > Calephelis > Calephelis nemesis. The sequence continues at coordinate 134,383 of NJDD01003883.1, read as the reverse complement.
ATTTGTTACCATTTTATAATCGGTGTGCTTGTATTAAAATTGCTCTTTCTCTATTAAAAAAACCTTTATGTTTATTTGAATGTCATTGTTATTAACTGAGTATTTTTTGTTTTTTTCCAGGTAAGAGTTGTTCACACACTGATTTATAAAAACTATGAGAAAAATTCAACATGTAAGTACTTTTACAAAAATAACACAATTCTTACCGACTTGAGATTATTCTCAAGTCGGTAAAAATACTATATCTATACTATAGTATATATACGTATACTATACGTCGGAGGAGACTATATTTTCGGCTGTATTTATTTCATTTGTATAAGTATGTGAATCGATTTGTTTGTCTTTTCTAAATCGAAATGAGATTTAAATAAAGGGCGTACTTCCGAGGTACTCCCGATCACACTAAGTCTGGATCTGATAATAGAATCACAGTGAAATCGAGATAAATACTCAGTTTTTGTTTTTGTTTTGATTTGTTGATTCATGCTTTTTTATAAGGAAAAAATACAAGCCCGCTGTGTTTCTTTTGCCGGATCTTCTCAGTGAGTGGCTGCGTTCCTATCCGGTAGTATTTTTTGGATTTATACATATAGACGGGTCACAAAAATCTTTGTATGGTCTTAGTCAAATAAATGAATTCTTATTCTTGAAATCGAAGTCGATATTTTGCAGCTTTACAGCGCTAAAACTATTGATACCATTATTGGTGATACAAGAATAATGAAAAGTGGTTTCGACTTATAATAAACCTAGCGGCCCGCCCCGGCTTCGCACGGGTATAAAATATACATATAAACTATACTATAGCTATACTTAGAAGAAATAAATAAAATATAATAATCAAGTGTGTAAAAAAATAAAAACAGATATAATTACAATTATTAAAATATGTTAGTATGATAAAATAATGAGTATGTTATCGTGTCAACGATAAGTAATGTAATCTTTTTTTAAAAGTAGGTATAAAGTAGTAGTGTAATTATTATTTTAATTGCCTTGCATTGTTTACTTAATAATAACAATTACTTTTATATGTAATCGTTTATTTTCTTTGTTTTAGATTAGTTAATACATTATCTTAGTCAGAGATAAGCTCAAGATATGGTGTTATCGCATAAAAACATGATTTCTGTCTAACTAGCTGTTACGGCAAACTTGGTATCACGTTTTTCCTAGCTTTCTCGCAGTCGAGCGTGATAAAAACTATCTTGTGTCCCTCTCCTGGCTCTGCTACCTCCTTGTCCATTTTTGGCCAAATCACTTTAGCCGTTCTTAAGTTTTAAATAGTTTAACTAACACGAATAAATTAACAGTTAAACAAATAAATCGATTTCGATGCGAATTTTTCTTTTGAAAGCTGACGTGATTGAGATATTAACTTCTCGGTGTAGCTTACGTATAGGTTTTGTCGGCGGCTATTGAACATTAATAAAATACTATTATTACATACACACATTAATACAGTGGAGATAAAGTATATTCACGCCCATATCCCCGAAGAGGTAGGCAGAGACAAAACCAGGGTACCCTTAGGGACTAGCTGAAGCCTATCGCCAACCGGGCACATGTCCTATCCCGAGCAAAATTTTTTTTTATTCGAAAATTTGAAAATATACAGTTTCTAATTTTTTTATATCCCCACCCGGAGATCGAGCCCGGGACCTAAATAAGACAAGCCCGACGCCGGACCGTTAGACCACAGAGGCGATGCGATGTTTAAAGATACTTGCTTAACTAGAAAAGGTATTCGAGTTTGTGACATTTCACGTTCATTATTATGACATATTTACAAACCGTGAAGATGCGAGATAATGGGGAAGTGATGTGTTATAATCGATTAACAGTGCTGTCGATTATAAACATCTCCCAAATAACGCCTCTTGGCCTTGGTTTATCGATACAAAAGTAGGCCATTGATACGAATACATTGCGGAATCGATATTCTGCGACGTTCATTCAAGCTCGTATTTTTGTAGAGAAATGTTATTTTGAGTGGGACCTACTCCTATTAACGTGCACTTAGTGTTGTGAATAGTGGATGTTTGTTATTGGTGCAAAAGTTTCTTGTGCTTGTGTTAACTAAGGATATGTAGACTTCCATTACATGGTAGGTTTTGCCACAGTACAAATGTAAACAGTATGGAAACTGCCTGCAAATGGCCGAAACGGCACACTCACACAAACTTACGCATTGACAAATCCGCCAAGCGGATGTCGCGGTGCTGTGGCAAGTACGTATTTCATTTGCGAAAAAGTAACTATAACCTTAAAATTAAAATTTTCGATTACCTTCTACTAAATCTATCTGAATTATATCCAAGAAACATTTTATCTTGTTTAACATTAATGCAACAGAGAAACACACACAGACGCGTCATGCTTATAAGATGCTTTCCCTTTTGGGGTTAATACATGTATTTTGATGAACAAATCTAAAGCAGCAGTCGTTACAACAGCACCGCGAAAACCGCTTGGCGGACTCGTCCAAACTTGTCGATACCAAAGATATTATTGGTGCACCACTGTCCTGTGTTAAGCCTAAACGAAAGTGTAATAAGTTACTATTCAATTTATTTTCTAAAACCTTTCAAATTAACTTATAGAGCTCTCTTTCTCTCTCTTCTAAATTTATGAAAATTTGTTATAACACAGTTGTTCTTCATATCACAGTGGTGGATTATGGTGATATTGACATAGCGTATGTATGGTCGACTTCAATCAGATAATCTTTGTTTTTAAGGTTGATTGCTGCGTCAGGAACTCGAGCGTTTTATACAAAACGTTAGAAGGGGAAAACATAGTAAAAATGCATGATACGTAAAAATATATTCATAGAGATTTAGAAGTAACTGTAGTTACCACTACATACACTTGCGTTCAAAGTGCGGGTCCCGCAACTCGGATTGTGCTTTTTTTAATTTCTATAAAGGATCGTCGTAAGGATGCTCGTAAAAGGCGAGGATAGGCTTATCATCACTAACACCGTGACATCTTACTAGGTGGTAGAGTTTCGCAGCGACTGGCCCGGATTGGTACCACCGCCTTACCTATTCCTGCCGCCATAACATCATGACGTGTTCCGGTTCGGAGGGTGAGGTAGCCGGTAAACTTACTTTTGCTCGAGGCCTAACATCCTGACCTCAGGTTGGCAACGCACCATTACCATCTTTGGTGTCTCTAGGCGGCGTGAATTTCTTACCATCACGAAATCCGTCTGCTTGTTTGCCTTCCTATAGCATAAAAAAAACTTATCATATTGTGGGACTAAGTACCAGCAAGTAGTGATTTAAAATGTGTGCACTGAAATGTCTAAAATGTAATATTGATTTAATAAAGCCTTAGATCAAGAACCAGTCACCCTCATAATGCGAGTGCACTAGTTTGAACGGCGAGCATTTAGGCGTGCCATTAATTGAAAGTTTGAAACAAACAACGCTTTCGATAACCACAAACTTGTAATGTAAAATATGTTAAATTCATGAAAACTCATTAACGAAAGATTTATTCTGCTATACATCATTGGTTCGAATAATGTTACTTAACAGAGCGTGAGTTCGTGTCGACGCCATACAGTAGCGTGGCTTTTGAATCTCGATTTCATGCAAATCGAAAATTAATTTAATAATAAATTATTTTATTGGTTCCATGGAATTTTATTGACATTAAATGTTAATAATCCCCTAGTTATGTGTTCAAGACTATCTAAATTGATATATCCGATTCCAATTTTTATATTTCCAATAAAATCGAGATTCAAGAGTAACCCTACAGACAATTGTCGGTTTTAGTGTTTATTGCTGCACCAGTAACGCTCGTACTGTAAAGAAATCCCTACCAATATTATAAACGCGAATGTTAGTTTGAAAACTGCTTAACAAATCATTATGAAACTTTATACACATAATCTTGGAGGTATTAAAAGTAACACAGGATATTATTCAATGACTAACGCAAGCGAAGCCGCGAGTAAAAACTAGGATATTATATGCATGGAATGGAAATATCTCTTTCACTCAGAGAAGTCAATTTTATTTAATCAGTAATCGAAATTTCAAATACAAAATTGTAATTTAATTATAGATTAAAGGCTTATTGTCTGTGATCGTGATCCTTACTTAACACTTACTTGCAAAGAGTATAGAGTACCAAATGTCACTTGTCCTTGCAAACCTGACTAGCTTCTTTCACATTCATTACCATCTTCATACAAACAACGGTTTCGGTTACTTAATAAACATAGATTAAAGTACTTGAGTTGGAGTGCTGTCTGTAGTACGAGCTATGTCAACCACCGAGTGGCGATTTTGTTGAAAAATATTACATAATGTAATATTCTTACACTACATTGTGTATTACATTATGTAATATTCTTACATTACATTGTGTATTAATTATGTAATATTCTTTAAAATAAAAAAAATGTGTTTTGAATCAAATTAAAAGATTGATTATTGCTTTATACATATTAACTCGCAAACATTGCCTTTATCAAGATCGGTTCAGCTTTCGGAGAGTTAACTTACACACTAGTGCGAAAAATCTGAATCACTTGACAGTAGAAGTAATTAATCTAAGGTTTCACTCGAATGAACGTTACTTTGAGTGACCCATACAAGTCCTAAGCCTTCTTCACCAAAAAAATTATAATATTAATACGTGAAATAAAAACTTCGGACCTCTTTCTATGAAAATTGTGCAAACAGAGAAGTACGAGATTTAACACACAAAATTTATGTGTAGAAGTGCAGAACGCTAAAAATGTTCTATAATAATGATTATAAAGTGCATTAAATCAAAAAAATAAAACATTACACATACTACCATGCATTTGACAGACACTAACAAATATGTTGGTAAATGAAAAATGAAGATAGCATTCTTATCCAAAAATAATTTTTACTGAGAAACTTATCATTAAAAATTATTATGGTCGAATCTCGACCAATGGGCGGCCACTAGAATGAATACTCGTTTAACGACAGAGTCTCGTGTGTACCCGCGAATTAACATATCAAAGGCTTCTGAATTAATGTCAATTAATTCTATAATTGTTATGTGGCGTTGAACTCAAACCATGAAAAATACATTTGTCTTAGGACTCGGCCTGTGTAGAATAGACTATCAATGAATATCCCTGTCAGGCAGCTTGTAAGAGGAGAGCGTAGAATAAATGGGTCTTTACCAAGAAGACCACTGGTGGTAATCATGTTTCTTTGCAAATGTAGGGGACTTGAATAATAAGCCTAACACTAGCAAAGCATCTAAGGTAACGTATACTGTATCTGCGCCCTCACCATGAGTTTACGATATGTCAAGTTTACTATACTCGCTACCGCCGCTGTAAATTATTTGTATGAAATCTTTGAACAGCGCCTCTATTGTTAACTAAGAGAAACACATTTTTTGACCAAATGTGTCATAGATTTCGACACGTAACTTACCGAACGTAATCTATGACATCTCATGATAAAAGCTTAGTAGGCCGTAACAAATAAATCAAACAGGATAGAATACTGTTGATAATTTCAATTCCTAGGTCCACCTTCCCGTTCTATCATCCAAATCGGACATCTCCATGTCCGATTTACACATGCAAGCAAAGTTTCAGCTTAATCGGTTAAGTAGATCAAATAGTACTTGAAAGTTTCCATTAAAAACATATACAAAGATATACCGATTTTGTATATTCTTTTTTTGAAAGATATTTCATGATTCCGAGATGGCCCCATATTACTTTTATCACGATCAGCTAACTAAAAACCACTAAGGTTTTTAGTTAAACTTAATAATGCAACATTTTCAACGCAACATTTTCAATACTGTTGACGACTTCATCATAGAGCAATGATATTGTAGTCAGTTTTTTATTTTTAAAGCGCTTATTTAATCTGTTATATAATGTTGTGGCTAATATAGACGAAAATTTATACATTATTAAGGATACTTAACTCAAAACTAGTATTGGGATGTTGACAAAACTTGTGAATTAGCTATCTTTCGAAAAGACATTATCAAACTGCGACGTACTAATAAAATGATTGAAGTCGGTTTTTTGTAGTTTTACTGCTACTGTTTTATATATCTACTAGCAGCCCTTCCCAGTTTCGAACTGGTGGACAAACTTGTATATTAAACATAAACTTTCCTCTTGAATCACTCAACTAATAAACTTATCAAAATCCGTTGCGTAGTTTTAAATAACTAAGCATACATAAGGATAGACAGTCGAAAGCAACTTTATTTTATACTCTGTAGTGATAATGTGGGTAATGTTATGAAGATCACACGTAAGTGTTATTGAAATTTTGGTGAATCGGAACGTGTCTCTTTGAGTGTTCTACAATGGTGCGAAATAAAAACGAAGACTGTTTTATCGAACTGTTCTCTGTGCTTTGTGATCAAAGGAAACCATTGGAGAGGACTAAAAAAGGTGAGTATACCTTTTCATTGTACTACACTGGCATCAAAAATTCTCGTGCAGAAATGTAAATGCAATGGTGGGCGGTGAATTCTTAATACAAAGGACATTCTGAAATCATTGGTTTTATGACAAAGTTCATCGTCTGAATGTCATGTCACAGAATAATATATGTATGTACTACGTCATGTCTGGTCATATCCCCATCGCTTTTGTTCGAGTTTAGTTTATTGTGAAAAAGTGCTGGTATAGCAGCTCCGAATTAGTACTCACAAATTTTCAGTGATCGCTATTGCTGTATTCCATGCTTGTGGATATGGAAGCTGGAAGACTTGCACACTTGATCTATGTTCTCAGTCCAAAGAAAGTGACACACCAATAACATATGTGATGTCTATGGGCGACGGTAGTTTCTTACCGTCAGGAGAGCTGCTCGCTTGTTCGCTGTCATGTAAAGTAAAAGTATCTTCACGCCCAAATCCCTAAAGTGGTAGGCAGAAGCACAACCAGGGCACCCACGACTAGCCGAAGACACCAAGTTCAACAATGTTATAGGTGGGAAACCTATCGCCAACCGGGCACTCCATCCATCCATCCAATCCCGAGCAACAATATGTATTTTATATATTTATACATTTTCTAATTCTTTTGTTGCCCGACCCGGGAATCTAACGCGGGACCTCTAGAAATCAAGTCCGACGTTAGACCCCAGAGGCTGTCATGTAACAATACAGTACATAGGTAACAATAAATAAACAAACGAATTTTCTGGGAGGAAGGCATACTTTACCAATAAATACCAAAGGTACATAAGAATTTATTACCGTGAATGTAAAAAAAAAATATCTTTATTTTAGTTGGTTGGTTTTATACTTTTTTATGATATAGGAAGGCTAATAAGCAGACGGATTTCCTGATGGTAAGAAATTCACGCCGCCTAGAAACACCAAAGGTGGTAATGGTGCGTTGCCAACCTGAGGTCGGGATGTTAGGCCTCGAGCAAAAGTAAGTTTACCGGCTATCTTACCCTCCGAACCGGAACACGTCATCACGTTATGGCGGCAGGAAGAATTCGAAGATGTTTTATCAAGCGTTAAAAGTATTATGTTCAGCAAAATCAAATTTACAATCTCTAAAAAAACATTATTATCAATAAATAGGTAAAAAAAAATTCATAAGAAATATGATTAACAAGTGACAGTTATTGAATCATAAAAATAATCATCTAGTTACGTCATTGTTATAAATACAGCCATACATTATATACAATATATACCTACATACTCGTAAAAGTCTTTAGCTGGGTACAGACCGAGTAAACAAAGCGAACAAAAAAACTTTTCCTTTGTAACAACTTTTAAATGGAGATCTTAAAATTGTTTTACCGTTTTTTTTCTGCGATGGAATGAGAATTTCATTAAATTTTTTATACTAGATCTTGCTGGAATACAAACTTTTAATCCTCTATAATGGTCTTTTGCGTGTTGATTTTTGGAAAAAAAAGACCTTTGTTTTTGAATAATATGATTCTTTAGTTGTTTGCATATCAAATTTTATCATAATCGTTTCAACGGCTAAGGCGTGAAACAGCAAAAGACAGACAGCAGATTTTCTCATTTATCATGTTAATATATTATAGTACAACTATAGTAAGTATTTATAATAGTGTAAGTATTGATTATGAATTATATATTGCTCTAAAAGAGTACATACATACAGATACAGCTTTGTTATTTTTTGTAGTGTGTACTTATTTATATCTGACCTGGGAACTGTTTCTTTTTTGATCATGCTGCTGAACCAGTATTATGCCATGACGTCTCAAATCGAAACAGTACCTATACAGCAGTATTTCAATACTGCTATACTTATGTATGCGTGCAAAAGGTGGTCTCTTGCGTTTCCACATTGTACGAGCACAATAAATAATGATTATTAAATTGATATTCCATAGGAGCAGTATTATTAGAATAAAAATCATTTTTGAAATGTAAAATACAATGATTATAACAATAATAAAATATTTAATTAAAGCAATATTATGTTATACGTGTTTCCGTCTGTTTTCTCCGCTTAATTTAAATATTTAACACCAACACCGTACGTCCTACTATACAGCGACTCGCCCGGATAAGTACCACCGCCTTACCTATTCCTGCCGCGATAACGTCCAACGCTTGTCGTTGATGTGTTCCTGTTCGGAGGGCAAGGTAACCGGTAAACTTACTTTTGCTCGATGCCTAACATCCCGGCCTCAGGTTGGCAACGCGCCATTACCACCTTTGTTGTCTCTGAGCGGCGTGAATTTCTCATCATCAGGAAATCCGCCGGCTTGTTTGCCTTCCATTATCATAAACATAAAATATTATGAAGTTTTACATAATTATAACCGCTCACGCTGCAAGACATCGAACTGCGACTTAAATAAGATGATATTTTCGCCTTGATATATTATATTATTGCTTTAATCAATATCATTTTAATAGTACAATGGATATAATAATTTAAATACAGTAAAACTACTAATGAGCGACTCCGACTTGCTTACAAGCTTATGACGTCGTGGTTTGATAATTGATTTTTCGATAGTATTTCATGATTCCGAGATGATCCCACATAAATTTTATCAACATACGATTAGCGTTTTTTCAGTTAGAGTCAATAATGTTATGCAATATTAACTATAAATCAAAAGCCACTTGTCGGATCCTAATATCATTAATGGGACCACCTCGGAAAAATGACTTATCTTTCCAACCAAAGAACCATAAAAATCAGTTTATTTTTAGCCGAGTTATCGCTTAACAAATAAAAAACAAAGACGAATTGATAATCTCATTTTTTTGAAGTCGGTTAGTAAGGAAGTACATTGATTTATTGTGATACATTTACATGTCGAATCAACTGTATTTCCCGCTAATACGAAACATTATCAAGTTTCACCTAATTGTACTCGGTGCACCTTATCAGTGATACAAAGCGTAAGCATGATAACGGACGGTTAGTCTCGACCCGTAACGCTATGGACGAACGCGAATTTTCATAAAATCCGTCCATTCCGCAAATTTCCGCGACAAATATTGTTCGTACATCCCCTGTGCTATTTTAAACCACCACAAAACACACAGGGTTGCCAGCTTAAAATAACGTTTGTAAATGAAACGTTTTAAATTGAATTTGGAATCGGTCTATCCAACTCGAAATGGCGGTTGGCTGGATTCTATTTTCGAATGTGTATTTTTGAATGTGTTTATTTAAAATGGTGACTCTATAATAGGAAAATGAGGGGATTTTGGAACGAATTTCTAAATGCTGCTGCCACCCATCCGCTAGCGATGCCCGGCGACGCCATCTCCCTTTTTGATTTGGATCAAATTGATGACCGTATGTTATTTTTTGTATCAGCGCCATCTATCATTCTTTTATTATTATTTTTCATAGCGAAGGTGATAATCTTATAAATTCTTATAACTTTAACCTAAAATATTTTTTACTAGTGGCCAGTCCCGTTTCGCGCGGGCTTACAAACTTCTTTGTTATGTCTTGAATCACTTTATCTACTTAACACACACTTTATCTACTTAACAAAAACCTCGTTAAAATCGGTTACGTAGTTTTAAAGATCTAAGTGTACGTAGGGACAGACAGCGAAAAGTCACGAAATTATATACTATGTAGAGGTAGAGATGTATATAGTGTTTTAGTTGCGCCCGATCAGGCTTCAGTTTAATTATTATTATATACATACATAAAAAAGCATATACACATACATACCTATCTCTATTGTTTTTATAACAAAACGCTAAAATTTTATTTTCTTTTTATTGAATATCTAACATTCTATTCTGAAACATATTATGCTGCAAACATAAATATGTGGAAAACTATTTGCCAAGAGACTCTCTATTCAAGATACCGAAAACTGAGCGAAGGTAAGAGTAGAAAAGTAACCCTGGGTTATAAGCTATAACGTTAGAAAAGCCAGGATTTGTACTAGAATTATGATGGATATATAGTTTTTTAAGTTAATATTGTTCTGGCTCTATTGATATTTGAACATGAAGCACTATAATGCAGCAAGAGTTATTAAGGATTCCGGTGTAAGACTTGAATCCATGAAGTTCCGGGTTTGCTCCCCGGATCGGGTAACAAAGAGAAAATGTGTTTTTTATTTTCTAACAAAAATCACGTTCTCCGGAATTGGATGTGTGCCAGGTTGGCGATAGGCTTGCCACCTATCATATTGTAAGACTTAGTTTCTTCGACTAGTCGTGGTGGACCTGGTTGTATCTTCGCCTACCATCATCGGGATACGGGTGTGAATGTATTTTTGAAACATTATTATACATAACTTCAATTAATCTAAACTATGAATCTTCTAAATAATTTAACAAATATTGATCTCAAATTTCAACGAAATATAATTTTTTAAACTTATTATGTATTTTTTTTTCGTTAGAGTAAAATAATTAAAATCGTCTTATTGAAGGTGTATAAATAACATGATAAACTTATTTTTTACTATTTTTGTAGGCTTAAGTTTGTTTTAAAAGGGTCTGTTTTTTTTTTCTAAGTCTAAAAACCTGCACGTTGCTTTTTATACTAGCTGCTGCCTGCGGCTTCGTTGGAGTTTTTGCAGGAACCCGTTGTGCGATCTGGATCAAAAGTATATGTTATATGTTATTCCTATATGTTAATCCAGGTCACAGTCTATCTGTGTTCCAAATTTTAGACAAATCCGTTCAGCCATTCGAGCGTGAAAGAGTAACAAACATCCACACATACATACTCACAAACTTTTGTATTTATAATACTAATAGGATGTCAAACAAGCACGAAGTTTCTCTGGTGGAAAGGGATAATCGCAGTCAATAAAAACCTGATATGTTGTTAAGTTAATTGTGCAAATATACCAGGTATGCCACCCTCCGGACCGGAGAATAACATTCCCGTCGTGGCTGCAGGAATTGGTAAGGCGGCGGACATATACCAAGCAAGTTGCCGCACAGCACTCTACCACCAGTGGTCGTGTTGGTAATTACCCATTTTGCCGTTGCATCTCTCTTACGAGCTGTCAGTCAGGACGGCAGAAAATCTATCCTACACAGAGTATGATGTATATCCTACATATAGCAGATGATCTATAGCAACACTCAGGTGTTTATAGGTCTCTGTCAATTGTGTTAAAGTACTAAAGTGTCTTGATGTTTCTGTGACTCAAAGTTTAGCTATTTTTTAGTGTATTTGAAACACTTCAATCACACATATCTAAAAGAAAGTGGTGTTAGTTACACTATTTATAACTCAAGAACGGCTCAACCGATTAGGCTGAAAATTAGTGGGGAGGTAGCTTAGAACCAGGAGAAGGACATATGATACATGTTATCCTGTTTTATTATGAGGAAACTGGGAAAAAACAACATTTTTAGTTTTCCCCATACAAACTGAACGGGCGGAACAAAGTTCGCGGGAATAGCTAGTTATATATATAACCAAAAAGGTTACTAGGAATCGTAACACTTGGAACTCGATACTCGACCATCTGCAGTCCCGTGAAAAAATATTAGTTAGGAGATATTTATAGGGCACTTACTGTCTACACGTTTTTTTACACATACATATATTTATGCCAAATTCTTTAAGAGGTAAATAGATAGTATCGATTCCTACAGACCTGCTTAGCTTTCCTCACATTCATTATTCTTTTCATCGACATGAATGATATACATTCTGGTTTCCGAGACTCGTGACTCTTCAATACTTTAGCGATCTGATTTTTTTTGGAAATTTGAAATGTCAACCTGAGTCTCCCCGGATACCAACATCTCTCTCTCTCTCTCTCTCTCTCTCTCTCTCTCTCTCTCTCTCTCTCTCTCTCTCTCTCTGTTTAACTTTTTGCCTTATATAATTTTTAATTGCTATTTACCTTAGAGTTATTATGTTTGCTATAAGTTCAATTGTTTTATTTTTTACTTACAAGTATATCAATGAAACAAAATCTGGTTTGCTACATCATTTATAACTCTTAACTTATGAAAGTAATAATAAAACAATATTTTAAACTCGAATACGATAATGAAAGTTTAAAAAACAAACTTTATTTTTTTTTCATTACAAACGGTTATTAGCTGGCTGTTACAAAATAACATCACGTCATACTGATTTTGAATAAAAATGTATAATTCATGAATATATGAACAAAACGCCATTTAACCCTAAAATACTACAGCAAATATTAAGATGTGTAAATTACGCGTCACGTTGTTTGTCCGCGATGGACTCTTAAACTACTAAACCGATTTTAATCAAACTTGAAAGATAGGATAGCTTACATCTCAACTTATCGCGGGTGAAGCCACAGCTTGTCGTTGATAGTTGTTACCAATATAACAGTAAAAAGGCTATAAGTTTTATCAGTAAAAGTGAAAAAATCTTCTGTTTTTTTAAATTTTATAAGACAAGTCAGATAAATGTTTTAAAAACTGAAGGACGTGTGCATTTACTGCATTAAAGATAAGTAATCGTAGGATGACATTGATTCTAAACGCTATCTCTGATAATAACAATAGAGATTGGGGAGGTACCAAGTGATAGAACGTGTCGCCACCGTCGGTAGATCTACTTTATCGAGTACCAGCATTAACAGAAACCGTTTATGAATACATTACTTATAAAATGATTACGTACAAATTTCATGACAGCAAAAATTACGCCTCAGACAAGATTTAAGGTCTAACCATTTCAGCAACAATGATTGAAATGAGTTTGCACAATTAAGAATTGTTTAAGGGCAGTAACTTAAAGAAACGGCTTTAATTTATTAACCAGTTCAATTAGGTACGCAAAAAATACTAGATTAAACATTACTCAAACTTAATAAAATTAATATGGAGCCACTTCTAAATCGCTGGTAGTATATTGCGTTGCAGTACCTAACTTGCCCGTGTAGGGATTCACCGCGTACCTATTCCTATCGTTATAATGACAGTCCCTGTCGTCCCTAAAGTGTAGGGTAGCCGGTAGACTTACACAATAGGCGTTACATCCCGGTTACTTTTTGAGTTCTAATATAATATAGGTAAATCGTATGATAATGTAAAATTATGAAATGGGTCCGATTTGATGATGGAGGCGAAAGGTAGTAATAGAAACTCCTAAAACTCCTATTCGTGTTTCGGCTTATTTGATAAGTCTTGAATAATAGTGATGTAAATAGCTCTTACAGATATAAGCTTGTCAAAAAATTATTTCTTTTTCCGACGACTTTCTTATGCTGGTACTCTAGAAAGTAGGTTAATTAATGGTGCTCGTTCGATCTATAAAACTAAATGAGCCAACAATATTCTTTGTGTTATTTGCTAGATCTGGGTACAACGACCTTACTGATATTATAAATATGAAAATCATTCCCTTTTCACATCAAAGCAGATGATCTGGCTTGATTGAATTTTAGCACGGAAATAGATTAGAACTTGGAGAAGAACATAAACTACTTTTTACCCCTAAATACTAAAGAGATCCTGTGCAACAGCAAAATAATTTCAATGCATTGGGTAAGCCGTAGGCTCAGAGTTAGTTGAGTAATAAAAATAAACGTAAATACTTTTATAAGGGAGCAGTTCTAGATCCAAAGCCACATCATCCACCATCCTTGTGGAAACGGTTATCAACAGCAACAACAACGTAAGAAAGTTCAAGAAAAGTTCTTATTCCTAATAGGTCGCCTACACATCTGTGATACTAATTCTGTTAAGGATGTTCATTCGTGACGGTGTTTACTTACCACCTGTAGATACCCGTATTTCTCATCTTCTTAAATCAATTACATAAACTTGGATATGGGCCGGCCCAGAAAAACAAATATCTAAATACAAATCACTGAAATACCAGCCCCCACCGGGAATCGAAGGGTGCCACTCGTTCGATTTGACCTGGTGGTGTTTAATAATATTTTGAAAGAAAAAAAATCAATATTTATTAGCGGAATATGAGTGTTACAAAGATGCAAAATTATTTAGGCGTTTCTACGTATTCTACCAACTTGTGGTGTGCAAATATTTTAATAGTTAATTAAATTAGTTATTTTAGTTATTTACTTACTATTTAAACACTGTTTATTGTGTTGATTACATGATTATTTAATAATACAAACAATTTTTAGAATATAAATTAATTTATCCCTATCTACCGTAAACTACCACCGTTTCCAAACCTAGCCAGACAGAAAAAGAAATGGCGAAACAAACTCCTGCACACCCAACATTCTGCAATTAAATTAATCATATTATAAATACTTTATTATTTTTTCTCTAAAATTAATTTTTCTCTAAAAGTAAGTTAAAAACTTTTTCTCGAAATCGGTTTAATGGAAGTGATTTAGGATTATCAGGAATTTGGTTATATATACGAATGGACATGCAATACACATTATTTTTGTAAATGTTGAGTTTTTGGTTAGGCACATATTTCTAAAATGAGACAAACTTAAGACTTCAGCATTTGTATGAAACAAATGATGTTTTTTTTTACAAATACACACGCAGCTATATATATATATATATATATATATATATATATACAAGGTAAAGGCAATATTTTAAGTGACTTAAAAAGGGGCTTGCATGAATGTAACTGTATCATATAAAACATGTAAAATGTAACAACTACGTAGTATATACTTAAGCTTCTGAACTCTAAAGGGTCTATTTAATTCTACAGAATTTCCCCAAATAGGAATACCATACTGCAAAACGGAAGAAACATACCCGTGATAAGCCAACAGATGTATCTTTTTTTACTGTCCGAACATTAATGTACTGATCACCATTTTGTATACATTTTATGGAAAGTAATAAGATGGCTTTGATAGCGCATGTACATCCAAATATCGACACTAATCCTAATTAATCCGCCACGTCAAATGGGTTGTTCAATGTTAAGCGTATAACATGACTTAGTTTAACAAAATAGCTCAGGATTCTATGATACCGTTCCAAAGCCAGACCTTAGACACTTTATAAAATCTACAAGCTTATCTACTTTTGCTTCCGATCTAGGTTGTATATTTGAGAATGATACGAAACTTGGATCAAAATGTCTGGCAGATATCATAAACCAGATATGAAAAAAAAGTTCTAGGAGATGGAGTTGCCAAAAAAATTAGTTACCGAGTGAGTAAAAGTTTGTGCAATGGGTGATGAGTAAGAAAGGGAAATTGTGTGTAAGTAAAAGATGCTGAAATTAGATTTGCCCTGTTTCGGTCCGAGTCTTTTGTGTAGAATAGATCATCTGTCGACCTTGCTGGCAGCTCGTTAAAGACGAGCAAAGGCGAAACGGATCATTATCAATAAACTACTGCTGATAGAAGGCTGTGCAGCAACTTGCTCAGGTAGGGATACAACGACTTACCTATTTCTGCCGCCATAAAGGCGTCATGTTTTAGGCCAGAAGATAAGGTAGCCGATAGACCTGCGCTATTGGCCTAAGATCCCAGCCACGTATCCCGTGCGCCGTGCGTGCGACGCATCTACAGCATCATAATACTGTCAAGGCTAGGCTTGTTTATTTCTTGCCATTGGGGAAGCCGCGTGCTTGTTGATTATCTTTTACCGTCATAAAAAATATTTATACATCTTTAATACCAGATACCTGCTTAAACCACGATCGTCTAGTACTTATAGTCGCACCTTAATTTCTACCTGTATAAAAAGCTAACGCTGAAAAACTTTCAGTTTTCATAAAATAAGTACTGTCTGGGTGTTTTTGGATCCAGGTACACAAGCAATAACAGTTATCTTATACGTTATTTAAGGTTAAATTATGAAATAGTTCATTGAATAATTATATAGTTTATATTGACTGCTATTTATTAATATCAGGCTACCAACTTTATAAAACACATAAAAATGTTAACCAAAATAGTGGAGTAGTAGTTTATTTAAGAAAAGGTTGGAGTGTATCGGTTAAAGAGCCAGAGGTCGATGATGCAAACTGTCTACTAATTCGTGTTCAAAATTTGAATAATATAGTTGCAATATACCGTTCACCCTCATTTAGGAACATTGAGACTTTCCTGGTTTCAATACAACCTTACATCAACGATAGTAGTGGATCTCCTGTTATCTTAGCTGGTGACATGAATGTTAATATTCTGGATACAACTACTGTACAATCTTTAGAATATCAATGTTTTATGAATGAATGTGGTTTAATTCCTGCAATCACAGAACCGACAAGAGGTCCTTCTTGCCTTGATCATATCTATGTATCGATTAGTTTGTTAAACAGTGCTCCAATAGGTGTTGTGTGTCAGACAGACATTATTGACCACTATCCAGTCATGATCGGTGTGAACCTTAATAAATCTTTACTAATTAGACCTAGCCGTATACTAGTCAAAAGGGACTTTGACGCAATAAAAAATGAGACTTTAAATATCAATTGGGATTTCATAAATGATGACAATTGTGATGTAAATGAGGTCACTAAAACCTTCACAAACATTCTTACCGACATAGTTTCTAAACACACTCGTGAAATCCGTCTAAGTAGAAATAAATGTAACCTTAAACCATGGATAACTCCAGGGCTCATGCGTTGCATGAGACATCGTGATCGGCTACATATGCGTACAAGACTTGAACCAAATAATGTCGTGTTGCAAACTGCGTACAAGAGATATCGAAATTATTTGGGAAATTTATTACGCAAAGTAAAGATTGAATATGAAAGTCAAGAATTAAATAAAAATAATCCTCGCAAGCTTTGGAAATCTATTAAGGATATCTGTAATTTAGCCGATAGTAGACAGGAACCTTTAGAGTTATTAACGTTTAGCAACACTGAAAAATCACCAACCGATCAATGCAATGATCAGTTTACTACAGTAGGAGATAAATTAGCTAATCAAATACTCACTAACCTTAACAAAACAGAAGATGACTTGTCTAAAGCAGTTAAAAACAATAAATCGCCTTCGGAATCATTTTTCATGTATCCTACTAACCGCCACGAAGTAGAAAATATGATTAAGGATTTAAAAAACGGAAAAGCACCTGGCATAGATGGGTTGACAAATGACTTAATCAAACATATAAAAGAAGCTATCATTTCGCCACTTACTTTTATTTTTAACCTGAGTCTTTCAAGTGGAGTGTTTCCTGATATTTGGAAAATAGCCTCGGTAACTCCAATCTATAAAAATGGTCCCAAAAATTGCGTAAATAACTATAGACCAATATCACTCTTAGGTACTTTTTCAAAACTTTTAGAAAAGCTGGTTAATAAAAGGTTGACAAATTATTTAGAAACCCAAAACCTACTATCTGCTAGACAGTTTGGATTCCGACGAGGTAAAAGTACCGAGGATGCGGTAAATCTTTTGTTTAATAGAGTGTCTACCCAGCTTGATAAAAATCAAAGTTCCATTGGTGTCTTCATTGACTTGGCTAAGGCTTTTGACACTGTATCCGTTCCTATACTTTTCAGGAAGTTGGAAAGAGCTGGTATCAGGGGTACTGCTTTGGATTGGTTTAAAAGTTACTTATTCGAACGGAGACAGTGTGTGAAAATTGGCGAGGATTGTAGTACCTTGAAATCTATTAAATTTGGAGTTCCCCAGGGCAGTATATTAGGACCCACCTTATTTATACTATATATTAATGATATTCACGATATCCCACTTGACAATGCCGAAATTATATGCTATGCCGACGACACAGTAATATTGTTTCATGGTTCAACATGGCACGAAGCACTATTCCATGCTGAATCAGGCATGACTCATGTATTCAAATGGTTGCAGCATAATCTTTTGACAATAAACACCAAAAAAACCGTTTACGTATGTTTCCACAAAACATCAATTTCGGCACCCCGATTCAGCACAAGTATAAAAGTACATACACTTTCCTGTGACCAAATACTTTGCAATTGTGACTGTCTCAATAGAACAGATGTAGTAAAATATCTTGGTATTATGGTCGACGAAAAGCTAACGTTTAAAAAACATATTACTGTACTTTCTTGTCGGATTCGGAAGGTTATCAGTGTGTTTAAACGTCTACGTGATGTAGCAAGTGTAGACACACTCAGAAATGTATACCATGCATTATGTCAATCTTTGCTGACATATTGCATTACATGTTGGGGTGGGGCACCTAAGACTTCTTTAATTCTAACGGAGAGAGCTCAACGTTCTGTATTAAAAGTCTTGATGAACAAACCCTACAGGTATCCCACGACAAAGCTTTATAAGGAAAGTGGAGTACTCAGTGTACGACAATTGTTTGTATTGCGGACAACCCTGGCGGTTCATAAATCTATTAAAGATTCGCATGACCACTGCACCATGCTACAGCAAAGGGTATATCGTTTACCAATACCTCAAGTTAAGACTGTATTTGCCCACCGTTTTGGAGAAATGGCGAAAATATGTTTTCGCTGTAAATAAATTTATTTTCATTTTTTTTTTTCATTTTTTTTCATTTATTTTTGGTATTAAGCAAGGCTGTAGGGAGTTGTAAAGCTAACATTAAGTTTGTTTCGTCGTTACCCTTATGTCTGCCACCATCTTAAAAAAGGCTTCAAATAATTTTCAAAGTTTCAACTACTGGTAATACACAAAAAATACACAACCATTGTTGCAAATGAAATTTCATACAACTTTGATCCTGTAACTTTTAGTTACAAACTCGAAATAACAAAGTACGAAAATTAATGAAAATTCTGAACAAATTTTGTTTTGATCGTTGTAACTGTTTTGTTCATTTTGAAAAAAATATTAAAACGATCATATGAAAGTGTTTCTATAAAATTAGTTTTCATAAAAAAATGATTTACATATCCCATGTTCCTATAGTCAACGAAACGTAATCCGAAAGTTCAACTGTTCGTAGTTTGCCCAAAGTATTTTATTTCGCCAATATTAAAAAAAAACAGAGTTAAATGAGCAACCGTAGTTAGATATTTTACCATTCATACTAAAAACTAACATCCGTAATCAAAACCACTCGTTTCTTGGATATAGGAACCAGCCATAGATGTTTACAACGCTGCCTTTTTTAGAGTGTACTTCTGAAATGAAGATGGAATTAAATCAGCATCTCATAATCCAATCCAAACGAAAATTGAGGAGAACCCTCAAATTTTTCATATACTTTTGGTATTAAAGTTTGTGTTGGTTTTAATTGACTTTGAAAAAAGGAGGAAGTTATGTTCGACATACCTACATATTTTTTATGTAAGCTAATAGATTTCTCCGTCAATTCGGGGCCGATTTCAAAAATTTTTTTATTTGAAAGAGCGTCTAACCGACTTAGATTTCAATAAATTATCTCGTTTTTTTTGTTGCAGTTTGGATACATTTCAATTAGGTGTATCATGTACATTTTTGTTATGTAGGTAGAATAATGATAACTTACTTGCAATATCGTTAATTATAAATTTTTGTCTCTTTTTGCGACCATCTGCTATATTTTGTGGTAATAAATATGGTACCTCATGTTACCAATCAAGTCAATTCAAACATGTAAGATCTTTGATGGGGTCACATCTTTTTGGTATGAATTATGATAAGTTTTGGCGTTGGTAGATACATCTTCACAACCTAATTATACCTACACTTAGTAATAACTCATTAATAAAAATAAGCATGCCGTCTATCAGATACTATTGCATTCGGAACACTCCTATTTTGTTATAGTAGTACTTACATTATTATGAAATTCCTACAATTTTACAGTGTAGGATGCAAAAATGTCTTTACATAAACTATTAAAAGTTAGCTAATTTATAATTCTAATCACCATTTACACTGAAAAATTGCAACTGTTGCAACTATTTCCGTACACTTTCTATGCAATGTTTTCAGATTAAAGGATATTTACATCCAAACCCCAATTGCGTATTATAAGGTAGCTAACTTTCAATAATCAGTCACACTACTTACACGGCAAATTCTCTTTAGCGTTTCCTTTTTATCACAAAAAAACACCTCTGAATGTTAAATTTTTAGGAAATTTACATAAGGGTTATTTTATGTAATTCAGGGCTGCTTCAAGTCACGTGTGTGACAACCCTTAGGATAAACATTTATCTATGTAGGTTTTCCAATGTCATTTGAACATTATCTTGTTCTAATATTGGGCAAATATATCGAGATAGCATTATCATAACTTATCACCAAAATCGAGAGTTATCTCTATTCATTTTAACTACAGCTCACTGTAACTTTACGTATTATTAAACTCCCAAGTTAATAAATAGATCTGGCTACTTTTAGTCATCTGACAACCTTTATCTTATCGATTAAAGGACATCGATAGAATGAAATCACGCGCAAAGTTGAATCGATTCTATTGGATCGATTTTTATCTTATCATTTCGCTTAGTCAAAGGAATGCGACCGTGTAGAGTAGTGTTAGTTTTTGTATGAAATAGACATGGTTTTAGTGCGTAGTGTTGTGCGTTGAATTATCGATATGCGAATGCCGTGTTTATCGTGTTCTAAAAAGGAGTGCGTGCGTGAATGTGCGTGGCAAATTGTGTACTGTGGGTTGGATGCTTGTGAGAGATTTGCAGCAGCCCACGCTCTATTGTCTCATCCGTATCCCATTATCGATGTCGTCGTTGTTGCTCCGACTACTCGAAAATGTTTGTATATATTTCCTATTTTAATATTTTTACCCACATCGATCTTTCTTATGATAAATCTGTAGAAGAGTTAACTCTGTACATAGAAGATATTAAAAAATTGGTGCAAGTGATTAAAAATGAGCAGCAGGATATAATTTTACATTTTTTTTGTCTGTGTGTATCCCGACTGCGATTCGCTCTACTAAACCGACTATAACAATATTTAGCAAAAAGGTTCTTAATAATCCGATGTAGGTTATAGGATGTTTATACTATTATTTTTGTACTACGAGGGTCAAACTGAAAGTTCTTAGAAAATCAAAAACTAAGCATTCTAGCAAGTCATTAGTTTTATTATAACTTTTCAAAATAGCGTCCATTTACATCAATACATCGCTGCATTCGATGGAACCATTGAGAAAAGCACCTTGCCCACTCGGCCTTAGGGGTCTCTTCGACGGCGTTTTGAAACGCAGCCACTGCTTCTTCGGCGTCCATAAAATGTTTTCCTCGAAGTTTTTCTTTTATTTTCGGGAATAAATAAAAATCGCAGGTTGCGAGGTCGGGGCTATACGGCGGGTGACCCAGTAATTCCACGTCTGAGGTCGCCAAATAGTCGATCGTTTGCCTGGCGGTGTGCGACGAGGCATTGTCGTGATGAAGGAGGATCCTGCTGCGAGGTCGTTTCTCTCGAACTTTTTCCAAGACAAGTGGCAAACAGTTGTTAGTGTACCACTCTGCATTAACCGTTTTCTGATCCTCTAAGACAACTGTCGCGTAATGACCTGTCTTTCCGAAGAACGAGGCCACCATCTGTTTTCCAACACTTCGACCTCTCTTCACTTTAGTTGGCAACTCTTCGGAAGGAAACACCCACTGAGCAGACTGTCTTTTGGTTTCCGGATCATAACAGTAAATCCAGCTTTCGTCACCCGTTAGTATGTCGAACACACCATTTGAGTCACCTCCGTTAAATTTTTGGATCATTTCTCGGCACCAATCAACACGGCGGAGTTTTTGAGCCTCGGTCAAATTATGCGGTATCCAGCGGGCACAAAGCTTCCTGACCGCTAAATGTTCATGGAGGATTTTGTGCACTTGACTCATACCTATGCCTAGACTTGTCCGAATCTGCTGATAGGTCACTCTTTTGTCAGTCTCTATCATACGCCGCACAACACTGATATTGTCTTCAGTCGTCGCTGTAGGAGGCCGTCCCTTACGCAAATCATCAGTGAGATTAGTTCGACCACGTTTGAATTTATTAAACCAGTTGTAAACTGTGGCACGAGATGGGGCTTCATCGTGAAAAGCCAATCGAAGTCTATCATAACTTTCTTGTTGACTTATATGACATCGAAAGTCATAAAAAATCATTGCACAAAAATTTTCTCGGCTTAAATTCATTCTGACGTGCACAGACAATTTTCAATTTGCCGCCAAACCGTAAAACAAATGACAAATGAATGAAATGTATACTCAATATTATTGGTAAAGAGTTCTATTTTCAAAATTTAAACTTATTTTTTTAATATAATGCTTTTAAGTTGCCAGTTCCAAACACTTTCAGTTTGGCCCTCGTATGATATAGGGGCTGGGCCGGGCTCCTTTGGAGAATAGACCATCTGCCTTCCTTGCCAGGTAGCTCGTAAACAGCGAGCATAGGCTTACCGTCACTAACACCGTGACATCTGACTAGGTGGTAGAGTTTCGCAGCGACAAGCCGGATTGGTACCACCGCCTTACCTATTCCTGCCGCCATAACGTCATGACGTGTTCCGGTTCGGAGGGTAAGGTTAACTTACTTACTTACTTACTTTTGCTCGAGACCTAACATCCCGACCTCCGGTTGGCAACGTACTATTACCACCTTTGGTGTCTCTAGGCGACGTGAATTCCTTACCATCAGGAAATCCGTTTGCTTGTTTGCCTTCCTATATCATAAAAAAGGGGTTCCCGTGGGAGAGAGTTAAAAGGTAAAATGTAAATTGGACTATAATTCTTTTATAGATTGTCCCGTAGTTTTTTCGAAGTCATAAATTTATTATACATTAACGCATAATCCGATTTTCTATATCCTTTTTTATTTTGTAGTATGTGCTTATAGAATGTCCCATATTTTTTCGAAGCCTTAAATTTTGTAGTTTAGATATTTCAAGTAAACCAACATTCCCTATAAATTGACCAGACACCTTAAAATCCGAAATGTATAAAAACCAAAAAAATCGACTTACAAGGTAGGTATATGGAGAGTATCGAATGCAAACTGAACAAAGTTGGCCGGGTGAGCTAGTTACTGACATAAAGTTTCAATATAAGGCATTTGTTTATTTATGTCTTATTTTGAAACTGTTATATAACAAAGAAACAAAAATTCACAAAACGAACGTATCTCTGTTTACAGTCATTTCCAAACAAGCCAAAAAAGCTGTGATAATAACATACCTCCATACTACCAATCGTCTTTTACGCTTTCACGGCTAAACCGCTGTACCAATTTTAATAAAATTTAATAAACACGTAATGAAAAACCCGAGTTCCAATAAGGGCTACTTTTTTCAAAAATCTAAAGTACTATAATAAAAAATAAAAATTTACATGAAAGTCATGTTGAAGTGTAACAAAGTTACTATCGGAAGTAACTATATTACGCTGACGAAGTGGCTGTTAAATATCTACTAAGCAATACTTTAAATTGAAATTTTTTACTTATGACTCGTGTTATTTTTTCTAATAAATTATTTTTAATGTTAAAAAAAGTTGCATTAACTACGTATTTTTACAAACAATATACTCATAAGTAAATAAACTCGTGGTGTCTGTTTATCCTAGCAAAAGACAAATACGCTAGTGGATTTCTTAAAAAGGTCCCAGAAACAAAAAAAACGTTATCACCCGTTGATGCGGCCTTTGCTGATGCAGTACCGCGAAAACAGTTTAGGAGCCTCTTCGGTGCTCATATTTATGTTGGGTTTGTTTGTGTTTATAGTCTAGTAGTATAAGCGCGCTTAAGTTTTAAAGGTTCCAAATATGCCGATTCGTCCTCACAAATATCTAAAACTAGACCTTTAAAAAAGGATAATTAACAATACCTTCCTAAATACCTTGTTAATAGAATTCTTTGAATAGGTATGGAAACTATAACACAATTGAAAAAAACATCATCCATAAAAAACACACTTTGAAATTTCTTTCTCTGAAAAAAATAATTACTTAAGTTTCAATTGAAGATAAGTTTTGCGGAAAAAATGAAAGTAATTCCAATAAACCCTTTGAGTTAGGTATAAGCACAGTTTTTTATAATATAATAATATAAAACATAATTAAATTATCGTATGGAAAATTGTAACTGTTTTTATGTTTTTACTTGTTTTCTCCATAATTTGTAAACCGATTTTAAAATGTTTTTTTTTTTAAAAAGTTCTTCATTCTGTGTTGGTTTGATGAATATGAATTTGCGAAAATGTTTTCAAATTGGGGAGAAGGATTAAAAAATTAAATTTTTATTTAGGATAACAAACGTGACATGTTTTTTTTATTAAATTAGTATGAGAAATTAAATAAACATTGCTAGGTAAATTAATAGTAGGTTCTTCAGTGTAAATAAATAAATATCTCCGGGCAAATACACAAATTTATTTAGCCCCAAAGTAAGCAATTTATGTGCTTGTGTTGCTTGTGTTAGACCGTTGTCTAACATATACTATAACGTATACTAGTCATGAAAGTACATAAAGAGATACCAGGTAATTAATAAGATGAACTGTATTTTATACTTTATCATGATCTTTATCTGTTTTTAAATGTGCATTTTTTCTCGATATTTTGCACTTTTAGGGAAATAGTGCACACTAACAAAATAGTATTGTTTTTTTTTTAATTTTGATTGGGCTGGATATTTCACGTCCCTCACACACTACGAGCGGGGCGCGGCCTGTTTGAAGGTTCTAGAAACAAGAGCTCCCGCAGATAGCAATTGGCCCCACTTCCAAGTTTCCAATTGCCAACAAATCTGGATTTGTTGATACCCAGAGAAATCGAGGAAAGTACTCATTTTTTGTGTGCTTTGACGATATAATATCAAAATTGGAGTCAGTTAGCATACTTACTGCGTTTAAATTATTTCACCTGATAAAAATAATCGGCTCGTTTAAATCCTAATCCTAAAACAACTCATGATTGGCGAAAATTAAAACGCAATATTTTATAGCTGGTATGCCTATCGGCAAATTCTAGAGATAAATTCTAATTTGGTGTTATAAGCTATTTTCAAGGTGTCTGTTATCGAATTGTGAAGTATTTCCTTCAGATCGAATGATAAGCTTCCGTTACCACAGTTTTGCTCGACGTTTCAGTTAAATAAACATACAAAATATATCTTTTTATGTTAAAGAACATTTACTTACTTTGTTTCATCCTCAAATGAGAAAGGAGAGGAGTTATAAATTTGATGGCTTTGTTCGTATCTGCCTGTGGTACGACAACTTCGATAACTGCTACATTAAAGGAGCGATTTCGATGCAGGTATTTTTGTTTGAAAGTTGATCTGAAGGGTTCTTAGATTAGTTAAATAAATAATTTGAAACATTTTTTAAACTATTTATTTCTTATGAATTTAATTATTTATATTATGAATTTCTCGGTACATTTAAAACGTAAGTCTTTATTAACAAAATATTGTTGAGATTCATCTTTACAAGTATAGAAAACTTAAAAGAAACGTTTATTGGTTGAGTCGATCTATTTACATAAGGTGGCTTTATTCAGTCAGAAAAACTGCAATAGAATGAAAGCTTTGAGCTAGTTGATGCTTGTTTATGCGTAAGGCAAATAAGCAGGTGGATTTCTTGACGGTAAAAAATTCACGCCGTCTAGAGACACCAAAGGTGATAACGATGCGTTGCCAACCTGAGGCCGGAATATTAAGCCTCGAACAAAGTAAGTATACCGGCTGCCTTCTCCTCCTAATCGGAACTCAGCAACGGCAAGCACTGACGTTCTGGTGGCAGGAATAGATAAGGCGGTGGTACCTATCCGGGCGAGCCGGTGCAAAACCCTACCACCTAGCGAGATGTCAAGGTGTTAGTGACGGTAAGAGTAGGTTTTATTGTTTGTATTCTATGTTTATTTATTACGAGATGCCTAGCAGGAAGGCAGATGGTCTATTCTGCAAAAGAACGCGGATCAACATGGGGATCTTAAGATCTACATATATATCCAAGGGAAATGAAGGAAAATCTTCCTTTTCGTGACTTAGGTAAAGTAACATGTAAATTAAAACCTACTATTAATTAGCAGTCTGGCTACATTTAAATTAAATTGAAAACTTTTTGTGGGTAGATGTTATAAAGATATGTAACATAAAACTAATTCTAATAAAGGTTTGAAGTTACGAGGTTCACATATAAGCACGGAGAGCTCCGCAACATCATTAAAATTACAACTTTTAGCTCAGCTAAAGTTACTATATTTTTTGTTTAGTACTTTTGCCCTGAATAATAATGAGAGAAAAGTTTGCCTTTGGTTAAATAACATTAGCTGTTTGCCCGCGACTTCGACAGCGTAGAAAAGTTTTGATTTTCATATAAATTTTCATCCCCGATTTTAGTCTTTTGGTGGTTGATTTTTGAGAACAAATAGCCTGTGTTTAAACTTAGGCCAAACCAATATACTTATTAAATTTTATCAAAATCGGCTTAGCGGATTAACCATGAACAAGCAATAGACAGACAGACAGACTTTCGCGTTTATAATATTAGTATGGGTAGTAATATAGTATGGATATCTATTAGTTGGTGGAATTGCATATTAAGCCTAACATCCCGGCCACCGGGCAAAGACGCACCTACAACTTCTATAGTGTCTTTAGACCACGGTTGTTTCTTATAGGGTTTCGCCTTTGTGGAAAGCGTGATTACAACCGTCTGAATGATGCTTTACTATCAGAAGATACGCCCACTTGCTCGCTATTTTTCACATAAAAAAATTGACTAACAAAAAAACTGCTAACGTTGGGACTGTTGTTGGGATGTCTAATTATGTAAAGATAACTTACTTACTACTTTATTACTACTACTACTACTTACTACTTACTTACTTACTGACTATATTTATTTTATTTACCTTTCCATCAGAGAGACGTTGTTTAATGTCTTATCACAAACCAATAGATTTTTTTAAAACCCGGCTTTATTTATTTTTATGTAATCTTTTCCAAAAACTTATAGCTTTATTAAAATAGTCTTATTGACATTCCCATGATGCGACTGCAAAGAAATGAGTAACTGAAGATAAGAATTCCAAAACAAATTGATTTTGGCCTCCTAAAAATCCTATAAATGTGTCATTTTATACCTTTAACATTCAAACGCAGATTTTGTATGTTTTCTTGCGAAGCACTCATGTGTGTTAAGCCTGCAGAGTAAAAACATAAAGACGTAAGATAACCAGCCGTATATAACCACAGAATGAGATAGAGTTATCCGAGCGAGTGGCCAAGAAAACATAAAATACTGCTGTAGACGGAGAGCTGGTGGACATAATAATCTGGGAATGTAAAACATGTATACAGCAACTACTAAATACTATCCTATTTAGAAATAGGCACAGCTCGCCATAATGCCAGTGCTCGCTATTGTCATGTACCGTGCTAGAGGGTTGGCTAGTCTTGCACACTTAACCTAAGACCCGTTCATAACAAAATGATAACAGAAACTCTTCTTGTCTAAATAAAGTTTGGCTCTGGATACTTAAATCATAAACTCGTGATTCGCAAACATTTTAATCACGTTTGTGTTTATAAACACTACTAATCGATTATTTCTGAACCGTTATCGTGATTGTACTCTTTTTATGTTTTTTTCATTTTTCATATAGCGACGCACTAATAACATCTGTGGTGTATTTAGGCGACGGTGATTTCTTACCATCAGAAAAGCCGTGTGTCTATTCACAAACCCATAAAAAAAGGAAATGTGCATTAGTTTGTGCAACGCGGGCGAAGTCGCGGACATAGCAATGCTTAAAAACAAGTCTTAATTCTTAAAGCAATAAAAAGTAAAGTTTAAAGCGCAAAGCTATTAAAGTATAATTCTGTTTTAATTTTTACTTTTTATGAAGCCATACTATCTCGGGTTGGCTCGGTGCCACGAAGCTTTTAGTCCGATGTGGGGACAGCGTGGAACGATTCCAGGACACCCGTTTTATGACCCGGACTTACGGAACTGAACAACTTTGTTTCGCTAGGGTTATGTACTAATTACAGTTTAGTTTTCGTGTATGGTGTAGCGTCTAGTAGATATATGCTATCAGAGTAATGTTCGTTTTTCTAAAAATTGCAATTTGGGTTATCCATACCAGACATAGAAGTTTCTAGAACCAGGAACCTAACCTGAACCTCTTTAGGAAGTGTAAAACAGAGGAGGCCTATCACAATCCAAACAATTTGTAACAAGCGATGAGGTGTAGGGAGTACGTTGATAATAGCTAGGTAATAGGTTTGAGATACGGAAGTGAAAAATCCACTGTATATGTTGAAATATATGTTATATGCTTATTATAATGTGTTAGTTCCATCTTCATTAACGGTAAGGAGCAAGTAAGAGATTATGATGTAGGTCGCAAGCAACATTACTAGCTGGCGTAAATACTAATAATTCAATTATTTTGAGATATTTAATGAATTTGTGATATTAAGAGCACCTGGTTAAATATCCATCTCAATTTGACAATGCGTTTGATAATATGAAAAACATTGATAACTTTTTTTTATATCAATGATGAATCACTATAATTTTATTAAAAATAATAGATTCACAAGATCACATGAAATTATACTATTAACTATCTAAAATACTGAAATGTTCAGAAAGTTTACGTTTGGACAATAACAACAAACTTCAAATATACTGATCATATGTGACAAAGTAGATCGGATTCCCACAAGGAAGTATACTTGGTACATCACTGTGAAAACTTTAAATCTTAACTTTAGGGATAGCTACTTGCCACCAAATTCTCAAATGTTTCTTCTAACGCAATATAAAAAATGTGATATAAGAAAAGAGTATACTTTTTATCTTTGTTTAAAAAATAGTGAAGTTCATAAAATAATAGAATTTAAAGAATAAACCTTTTAAAACGACGTAGACAAACGGGAAAAGCCAGAAAAACATATTTTCTATCAACACAACGTGGTACAGTCGATTTGCAAAAAAGAAACCCAGTTCACAGTTGGACGGAACTAGCCGAGCGTATTTTAAACCGGGTCAGAGGTTATATATTACTGTGGCGAACGTTTGCCAAATTGCCGGGTCGCACAGCGCACTGCACTCGCCTAACTTAACTAATAAACGGCTGGGCTTATTCTCTAAATTATTGGTGTGACATAATATGCAATTTTTGTAGTACCTATAAGTGTGGTTTATAACCAAGTGGTTTTTTGTGGGGCTGATAGAGAAAAAAAACAAAGGACTGCACTCCGGGAGTAAAGTCATAAATGAAAACTTGAATATTAACGTTGGGCATTTTGGATGTTTTGGAATAGTTAATTAGTAATATCTTTGCCTACTGAACCTACGTTTTTAAACATAAAGGTTGTCTTATAGTATCTCTTTGTTTGGCGGTACTACAAACTATAAATGTATGTTCTCGATAATATTTAATTAATTGTATTTACTTTGTTGTGAGTTTTTATTGTGCCCAATTTAGAGTTCATTCCCTCGTTCTTAAGTTTATCGTGCATTCTCAAAATTATTGTTGGTTCACAGTTTATATACATGAAACGGTTATATATGACAGAAAACTGCGTTGAAAATAAAAAAAAATCCACAACGGAAACCCCAATGTGTAGCAAATAAACAAAAAACCTTTTAATGTAGCAAATAATGTAGCACAAAACATATTGCTATGGGGCATAGCTATCGAAGAAATCGATAAGAAAGAAATTACAAATTATACCACTCAATTTAAATCCTCGATCGCTTAAACTACAAAAACCAATTCAAACTGTTACATTTAACACCCCGTCGCAATTAAATTTATTGAAAAAAAGTATCTACATGCCCATCAGGGAAATGAGGTAGGTATAGGTACAACCAGGGCACCCACGACTAGCCAAAGACACTAAGTCTCACAATGTAATAGGTATTAAAAAATTGAACCAATCAAATTCACTTTTTGTTGCTCGAGCCAGGAATCGAACTCGAGACCTGATGCAGTCCGTCCAACACTTGGACCGTTAGACCACAGAGGCGATTATTTAGCATTTTTTGTTTTGTTTAAAAAATAAACAAAAAACTTAAAATGTAGCAAATAATGTATCTCAAAACATGTTACTATAGCTGTCGGCGAAATCGATAAGAAAGGAATTATAAACACCACCGCCTAATGTAAATCCTCGATAGTTGAGTTGGTTAACGAATTCGTTAGCCACAGACGACTCCTCTCGGCTGGTTTGAACCACTTTTCAAACCTGTCTTAGGTGAAGTATTTTTTAAATTGAGATATTCTGGACAAGTTATTCTAAAAGTTTTCAAGTTGAACATCCACAGCCTTTTCAACCCTAATAGTAAAGTTAGACTTTATCAATTATCGAACTGTAATGCAGAGTGTAATGTGCACTTTAGACTGTGTTTATAAATAAGACGGCCCGATATTAACGCGAGACTTGACAGGATTCTACTCATATTCCGACAAGTTTTGTTCGCAAGTGGAGGGTCCACCGAAATCGACAGAATTTTGAAAGTTGTCTCTGAAATTCTGGAACCTCTGACCTAACTTTTTCCTTTTATCGCGTTAATGAAGCTATGGACAACATTATTGTAATATACATTAGTGGGAGTGAGGATAAAGTTTATAAGTACTCGGCGGGGTAATATAATTTCGCAGTTAAAAGCATTGGCGCCTTTATCGCTAATGAGCAGACTATCGATGTATTAACGAGAAATAGTTCTATTATCGCTGGTGTTCGTTATCAGTATATACAGGTCTATTATATCTATATCACCTTTGTGGTCTAGCGGCACGGTGTTAGATTTGACTTCATGAGGTCCCTGGTTCGACTCCCTGGTCTGGCAAGTAAACGAAAGTGTGTTTGTTTTTATTTTTGTAAAAGTAACGTTGCCAGGGATAAATTTACTACCAAAAACATTGTGCGACTTAGTCTCTTTGGTTGGTCGTGGTTTGTTTTAGTTGTACTTCTGCGTACCGTTTCGGCGGTACGGGCGGAAAGATACTTTTTATTATTCCCGTGTGTTAGTTATAGGATATTGTTAATCGAACGCTAGGTAGTAATAATGAATATCCCGTATTATTAGCAAGATGTTAGTAATAATACCCGAAGATCATTTTGAAATCATAGAAACAAGATCGAGAAGTGACATAATTAAACGCAGTGAAACTGTAAAAACCGACTCGATCTATTTTATTAAACACCACGTCGCAATTAAATTTATTAAAATAAAAAGGATCTTCACGCCCATATCCCCCATAGGAGGTAGGTATAGGCACAACCAGGGAACCCACGACTAGCCAAAGACACTAAGTCTCACAATGCGATAGGTATTAGAAAATTGGAAAAACCAAATTTTTCTTTGTGTTGCCCATCCCGGGAATCGTTTCTCGAACCTGAAGCAGTCAAGTCCATCACCTGGACCTAGTCTAGCGACTGTGGTCTCGGATGCGAGCATTAGCACTTTTTTGTTTAACAAATAAACAAAAATCTTTAAATGTAGCAAATAATGTGGCTCAAAACATGTTCCTATAGCTATCGGCGAAATTGATAAGAAAAGAATTATAAACTTCACCACGTAATTTCCACGTAAATCATAGATAGCTGAAATGGTTAGCGCATTTGTCATCGCATTAGGGCTGAAAGAATGTTCCAATTTTGTTAATACTTTTTTTGTTTTGTTTCTTAGTTCTTTAGTTATTGTCAGAAGAAG
Source organism: Calephelis nemesis (assembly GCA_002245505.1). Lineage (NCBI taxonomy): Eukaryota > Metazoa > Arthropoda > Insecta > Lepidoptera > Riodinidae > Calephelis > Calephelis nemesis. Next base: position 102,385 of record NJDD01003883.1, on the reverse strand, counting down.
GTTGGAAAGAAAATAACTGGGGTTTAGAGGGAAATAAAAAAACAGAATTATATCTTTTCTCATACAGACAGTCAGTTATTAATATCAAGCGTTACGAAGTTCATCAAGTCACCTAATATAATCTCTACATAGTATTAAACAAAGTTGCTTCCTCTGCACCTATGTCCCTTTGTATGCTTAAATCTTTAGAACTACGCACCGGATTTTAATGCGATTTCTTCAAATAGATAAAAGAGGAAGGTTTATATGTGTATTTCATAACCGTGCGAATCCGGGCGGGCACTAGTATAAAATAAACGCGAAAAGAATAAACCCACACCAAATATTTCATTAAATTAGCTCAAAGCGGTTTGATAATTATTTTTACAAAAATTACAAACAATTCCGATATAGTTGCACGTGAATTTTATCATTATCCGCCAAGATACTTTTTTAAATTATATATAATGTTGCATTAATGTTGGCAACATCACCAATCTAATCATTGTCTACAACATCGATTGGCTATTGACTCGAGTAATCACTTAACAAACATACAAAAATTTAACAAAAAACAAAAAGTCGAATTAAGAACCTCCATTTCTAAAAGCCGGTTAAAATGGCAAGTTACGGTTTAGATGGAGGCAAGCGTAGTTGGTAGTATTTGCATGATCTATCACAATATACTACTTTTAGCATTGACTGCGGACCCTGAGTTTCTACTTCCCAGCGTAAGGGACCTTCAGGATGACGTCGTGATGATGAGAGAAAAAGAAATCCTATTTTTCCTGGTGTACCTACAATAATAACTCTGTTAAATTGTATGTCACTACATACATATAAAGATGTTTAAATCTTTTCTAATCGATAATCTCGATGATTATATTCCGTGATGGACATTTATTCCACATTACACAACTCTTTGGTATATTATTAAATTAGACAGTTGTTGCAAATGAAATTCACGTTTTATAAACGCTATAATGTTTCCAATGTTCTAGTTAATCCTAATAGCCTAAGACCTAAGTCGTAATTAGCATCGTCAGCGAGAGATGAAGGTTTAATTTCTGCCTTTAGTAGAAGAATCTTGCTTAAAAGTTTAGAAAATTGATAATAACAATATTCCGAGCATAGGCAGTGTTAAAATAAAATTGTATGTACTTTATATTTATATATGTAGTGCTTTATAATAAAATGATTACATCACGCGTGATCAGATGGGCCAATGTTAATTCTTTTTTTATTGTGTTAGGAGAAGGTTTATATAAAAATTCAATACAGTTAGGTAAGGCCAACGTCTTTCGGCTTAGCTAGTTTCAATTATAAACTATAAAGAATTACCGCCTCTATGGTCTAGCGGTCCGTCGCGGTCGTTCGACTTTACTTCTTGAGGTCTCGGGGTCGATCCCTTGGTTGAGCAACAAAATAAAAATACAAAATGAATATTTTTAATTTTCTTATAAAAATGACGTTTCCTGGGATTGGACAATATGTACTCGGTTGACGATAGATTTACACCTATCACATTGTGGAACTTGGTGTCTTCGGCTAGTCGCCACACGCCTTGTGCCTCTGCCTAAATATTCGGGTATATGGGTTTGAAGATACTTTTGCTTTAAGTTAATATTAAAAATCGATACAATTAGAAGAGGGCATAGTCTCTCTGCTTAGCTAGTTTTTATTATAAACTATAATGACCACAAATTAACATCGATCCTGGTAGGTAAAGTGAATACGTAATGGGGTAACACAGATTAGCCGTAGGCGTCTACGAGCTACACGACATGCTACATGCTACGCGCTAGACGTAGCTTACATACAACGCCTCTACGCTTGTGGTTGTATAATATACAAAGCAAAGTAAAGGTTGTAGCACACAATTTCATTTAAAAACGGAAGTTAATAAACAGTATTGTTTATTGACAAACGTTATCAAGGAGGCGGTTATGTTACATTTTACAATTCTCGTTAGTGTGCGTTTTAACAGCAAGTTTGATTTAAACTTTTTCCGGTAGAACTAGATGAGTTTCCGAGTGAATATATGTGCTTAACTCAAGTATTTTATAATATTATATTTGTCTTTAAAAAGTTTAAAAAAACTTACTATAGAATAGAGTTTAGTTTTCCTTAAAAATTAATAGGAAAGGTTAAACAAGCAGATTGATTTCATGATAATGTTACTCATAGCTTGTTCGTACACCAAAAATGTTTGTTTTAAACTGTTTCCCAAGCCTTTGTACACGGTTGAATAGACTTTTTATGGTTAATAAGAGGAACTAAAGATTTTCGCACAATGTAAGATATCTTAAACTTTGATTAAGGCTATATGCAATTACTTTATAAAATTTTGGTTAAAATCCTTTCAATAGTTTTTACGTGAAAAGCAAACAGACAAAAAAAGTATGTTTTGTCCTTGTTTCTATTTACTAATATCTTCTTCTTGTTTCTATTACAAATATTTCTTGTATAGATTCAATTATTTTAGAGACACTTGTACGTTTTTGGGTTAAGTATTTAATGCGGAGTTAGCTTCTATCTAGCTTTTATAGAACGAGCGATTTGCCCTTATTGTATTTAACCATTTCGATAAAAGGAAAAGGTTCCTAATACGACTAGATGTTTTTTTTTACTTTTGTATGTTTGATACGCGATGATTCCGAGGTGGTTCCATTTTAATCATAATCCGATTAATTATTTTTTAGTTACTTGAAAAAAAAAAAAAAGAATTGAATAAAAATTAATGCTTTATAATTATTTCTCAAAAACAGCTGCATGTTCCGGCTTCGCTCCGATGGTATTATTTTTTACCATAAATTGAGATGTAAGCTGTCCTTTTATACAAATTGGATCAAGTGATTGAAATCGACTAAGTAGTTTGGGAATCATCGCGGACAAACAACGTGACTCGTATAGCACTACTATACAATACAATAACTCTTTATTGTGCACCAAATACAGGGAAATTACAAACACATCAAATAAAACTTAAATTATAAGAAACACAAAGGCGGCCTTATCGCCAAGTCAGCGATCTCTTCTAGGCAACCCCCGAGTATGGAGCAAGATATAGCGGACTACTGTGTCATGGTGCTCTTAAAAATATAAAAAAGTGCATCCAATACTATACAAAATAAATCATCCTAATACCAGAACCCTAATTTTAATTATAGGTATCAGAATTTAGAACAAGCAATAAAATGATTAATCACAGTGAACGCAGAAAGTGACGCTTTAACATACCTTTGAAAATATTAATATTTGGTGCTCTCCTGATATCTATGGGAAGATAATTCCAAAGCCTCACTGCTTGCGAGGTAAAAGAACAGCTATAGTAACAAGTGTTACGAGAGGGAACTTGAAGCGTATAATTATCACTGAACTTGAGGAATTTTACCTCATTGTTACAGAACTTAAATCTCTCCTTTAAATAAATAGGCGCAAGTGGATCAAAGAGAATAGAGTACAGAAGAGACAGGATATAGCAGTTCCAGCGAACGTTAATAGGCAACCACTTGAGCTTAGCACGAAATTCGGAAACGTGATCATATTTACGCAATGAAAATATGAATCTAATACAATGATTTTGTAATTATGCGCTTTGGCTTTACACTTTTTACTCTTTTTACACTTTATACTTTTATTTTTACATTGGCTGACCTAATCCAAATTTAAGCGAAATGAATTATGTAATAACAACATACATAGATATCTTTAAAGTATATTCGGATTTTCAAAGCTTGACTATTAGTCTTTAGTAATTATATTATGTCTATTAGTATTTATATTTAGCCGAAGCGCATATTTTAAATAGTACTACTATAATTTATATATGTTTATATATTATTACATTGTATGCAGATAATGTCATGACACTTGTGAAATATCGATATCGATAATCGCAATGTATTCAGTGAACGGTTGTTTATAATAATTTAATAACCGTTTAAATCTATTATCGTGCACTCGTGTAATGTGAACCCATCGATGCGTTATTATATGATTTCCACTCGATACACAATAGGGGATGGACTGTGGAGATAATTTATTTATTAAAAATTTGCAATTTGTTTTATGGATGTGTAAAGTTGCAATTATTTTTATATTTTTTTATATAGAAAGACGAAAACCTTTTGGTGATAAATACAAGCTCGCTTATAGAAAATAGACACCACTCATTGTAGTGGTATGTTGCATACCTTTTTTTATGTGAGGCTAGCGAACAAGCTTACGGCTCTCTTAATGGCAACTGTGGCTTATAGATGCAATAGGTGTTGTCGCTGTCCTGTACAGCTCTACCAACGGTGGTCTGTTTAGTAATGACGTATATTTTAAACTATGCTCTATAGAATATAGTCTATTCTACTCAGAGAACCTGGGCCAAAATTTGGGGGAAATATAGTGGGTAGTAGGATAATAAGTTTAAAATTTTACAATAGAGTAAGTCAAAAGAGCATTTCTTTATAAGAACCACGTTACCTGTGGATACCGAAAGTAGTAAAGGTAGAAAACCTGAGGCTGGGCTGATAAGTAAGATATGACTGTAGCGAGCACTGACAGCAACATATCCGCACTGAAACTAACTTTCTACAATACCTGTTTCGGTAAAGGTTTTGCTGGAAGTGATCTCTTAAGGAGGTAAGCGTTACCTTGATTTGTGTTTAATATTGATGATGTGTTCGGTGTGTTTATGGTAAGTATATGATACACGTCATGTCAGTATTCGCCACCATCGTATCTTGGTATGATAGCTAGTAAACCTACGCAGGAGGCACGATTACCGCTTTTGATGCCCGTAGACGTCGTACGTACTTACCAACACTATTATGATAATTAGAATGGCAGTAAATATCGACTTCGGATACAATAAGTATGTCGTCTAGGTACACAAAAATTGAGCAACGAGGTCCCATTATCCATAAAAAGCAAGTTATTTAAAAAACTAAAATCAGTTCAGAAATGACGAAATCTATTAATTAAGTGTTTTCGTCGATTTCCCAGGGACTACATCATCAGACTCAGACTAGTTGACAATAGGATCACCTTGGAAGTACGCTCTTTAAAAAAAAATCAAACTTAATTTAGAAATTACTCGCTAAATACATAAAAAAAACTTGCTGACCTGACCGACGTTGTTCTGATACTTTTGTAATATGATATCTTTTGTATGTGAATCGCTCAAGTTGTATGAAAAATAGAGAGAAGCCTGTTCTCAGACCTACTGAATATAAAATTTGGTGAAAATCGGAAAAGCCGTTTCGGAGGGGTAATTTTATGTATAAAATATATGTGTTGGTGTTAAAATGCGAAAGGGCATGCTCCGCTGGTTAGGTCATGTGGAAAGAATGACAGATGAAAGATTGATAGAGAAGATATACAATGCGAATGTGGATGGACGAAGGTACCCAGGGAGACCTAGAGTCTCCGTAACCGGCGTGTTTGTATGAAAAGGGTAATTAATGTGAAGGAAGCTAAACCGGTTTGTCAGGATCGTGAGGTCTGGCACTCGATACTCTGTGCCTACCCCGTAAGGGACTTGGCGTGAGGATATGTATGTATGTATGTAATTTTATGTAAAAGACTAGCGGCCCGCCCCGACTTCGCACGGTTATAAAATATCTCTTTCATCAATCACTTTATCTATTAAAAAACCGCATCAAAATCCGTTACGAAAATTAAAGATTTAGATTTTAAAAGCGACTTGGTTTTATACTATTTAGTGATAGTGATATAGGAATGAATATATATCAGAATTTTTTCATAGTTGGTTAAGAATAAAAAAACACGAATAGCAACTGGCACAAAAAGTACCCTCCATTACCTATATCTTTTGTCAACTCACTCAGACCAATTACTGAAATTTTTGTTTCACAAACAGTAATTTTGCTTGCGGAAGAGCTATATTAAAACACAATTCGGTCACTCATTAGAATGGAAAGTATTTTGTCCGACGAGTTTCGTTCGGAACGAGTTTCGTAAACAAAGTAATGGCAGTTGGAAAGTTGATTGCGATATCGTTCCGAATGAAAGCTTTAATGGTTTTGATATTTCGAATGATTTTAACTAAACTAATTACTTTAGGTTTTAATGGATAGTTAATAAACGGACGGATTTGTTAGGAAATGTATAGTCATGCCTTCATGCCCATATCCCCGAAAGAGGCAGGCAGAAGCACAACAAGTACACCCACGACTAGGCGAATACACTAATGCCCGATTTCACCAAGAGCCCCTATACTTTAGGGGACCTTTTAACGTTATTTACGGGACTGTTTCAATACAAAACCGTCCCCTAAAACACGTTAAAAGGTCTCCTAAATATAGGGGCTCTTGGTGAAATCGGGCATAAGTCTCACAATGTCATAGGTGGCAAGCCTATCGCCAACCAGACACATATCTAATCCCAGACAACGCAAAATTGTTTCATTAGAAAATTGAAAATACACATTTTCTAGTTTTTTTATTGCCCGACCCGGGGGTTGAACCCAGGATCTCAAGAATTCAAGCCCGGCGCCGGACCGATAGACCACAGAGGCGATGAGATATGAGGCGATCGTCAAGCCTGTATTCCTGAATAGGTAGCATAACTGCAACCAAGATACCCTCGATCAGCCGAAGCTAGTACTTATTCCTAGAATGTGATAGGTGGCAAACCTATCTCCAACCCTGACTATGTTGTTTTAATAAAAAAAAAATGAAAAATTGTTTCTTATTAATACTACGGTGGTCAGAATGTTGCCATCCTAAGACCTGGGATGTTAAAACTTTTTCGCGACTACCAATTCTATTTCGAAAATACGAAAAAAATACTATTACGTGAAAGTGTGTAACATATGGACGACAAGAATAGGTAAGTTCGATATGTGAATCACAACGAATTAAAGTCTTAGTCAAAACCTCTTGTCGAATAAAAAAAGAAATATCATGATCGGCCTATTCTGTGGAAAGTTAAGCGCTGTTCAGTACAATCCTATTAATATTATAAATGCGAAAGTTTGTCTGTTTGTTTGTTTGTTTGTTACTCCTTCGCGAAAAAACTGCTGAACCGAATTTCATGAAATTCAGTACCCACATAGACGGTAAATTGTATTAACAGATAGGATCATTTTACAACGAAACAATGTACTTGTGGGACCACGCGGGCAACAGCTAGTAATACATACAAGTCGAATTTGAGTACCGTTTTCGTTGTCGTCGTTTAACTTTTAAAAAAAACAATGATTGCTACGTAAAGTATACAGGTTATAGAAACCAAAACCACAAAACGATAGTTATTGATGTATTGTCTGTTTGTCTCTTGACTATTCACGCTAAAACTTCAGGACCGATATTTATCAAATCAATGTAGTATCTTATGGCCCGAGTCAACATTTGGGATAGCATCTGCTGTGGGAAAATCTTTCGTTCCCATCACTACGAAAAAATATTTAAACTTGTATACGAAGTCAACAATAGCTAGTTTAATAAAAAAACGGCCAAGTGCAAGTCGGAATCGCGTACAGGGTTCCGCGCAAACAAGTATTAATACTATTTACGTATTAAAAAAATACGGTTTCCGCAGTTTCTTCTTTATTGTTGCTGTAAGACGTTGTTTCGTACCAAATTTCTAGATTCTGAGTTAACGGGAAGTACCCTGTAGGTTTTGTATCTTTAAATACGTACAGCTTAAAGGGACAGTAAACCTGAGTAATAATGTAAATTTCAGTTTGATACGTCCACGTATTTTTGAGAATAATACATAGAGGTCAAGTGCGAGTGGAAATTGCGGATGAAGGGTTTCGTCGCATTAACCATAATGTAATTTCAGTTTAATTCATACACACACTTTACAGTGGTTGCAGTTTACGTTACTTTTGCATTTTCAGCGGATCCATAATATCAAAAACATTATATTGAAATGTATGGTAATGTACATCATATTTTATTGTTTCACCGGTCTTTTATTTTAGAAGTCACGGAGGGCCCCTTTGGAATTGCTTTTTCGCAAACAATTCTGTTTAGAAAAAATGTCAGTAGAAACCTCGCAGATACCCCATAGATAGACCCCAGTATTATGGATTTGATGAAAAACAAGTTTTTGTTATTTTTCTTAATGCCGTTGACAGAATACATCTGCTTACTACGTTTTAATAGCTTAACTCTTACAGTTTCGAAAAAAAATGGTTGTTACATACGGTCGAACAGGCAGACAGACATGAGGAATCTTTAAGGATTGCCTTTTTGGTCTTTAACTGCGGAACCTTAAAAAGGGTCTTGACAAACGGACGGACGGACAACAAAGTGATCCTATTAACGTTCCGTTTTTTCTTTTCGAGGTAGGGATCCCTAATAAACGGTAAATATAACTTCTACGTAGAATGAAACCAGTCCTTATCACGGGATTAACATTAAGCAATGGTTTTAGACTTTTCTCCCATTTTTAACGTTCAGTCGCGTTTACGGTCGAAAGAGTGCGTCGGGGCGAGCTTATAGAATAAACAAGCTAAGCGGATTTCTCAAGCAACGTATTGTAGATACTACTATTAAAATTATTCGCTACAGCTTTGCACTTTTTACTCTTTTACACTTTATACTTTTTTTTTAAATTGTCTGACCTAATCCAAATTTAAGCGAAATGATTAATTATGTAACAACAACTCTATATAGATATCTTTCAAATACATTCGGATTTCCAAAGCTTGACGAATGTAGCCGAAACGCATAATTTAAATAGTATTACGAGAAAATGAAGAAAATGAAGGGGTCTAAAATGCAAATGTTCTCGTACTAACTTATATAAATCCCGCCAACCTTGACTTTCACTAGAAAACTAGCTGACCCGAGAGGCGCTGTTCTGTCTTAACTATTAATATTGATTTTTGTTCATAAAAACCTTCTTCTGACATTATGTAACACAATCAAAAAAGATTAGTGAAATCAGTCCATCCGTTCACCCGTGATGATGGAAGATTTAAAACACATTTTTTTTAATTTATCTGACCCGAGAATTGAATCCTGACGATCACCACTAGACCTTCAGAGACGATTAGTATTGTTCGTTATAAATTCTATCCGTAGATAGTACCAACATAATGCAGTATCGATCGCGGCACGTGCAATTCGTTCCGCGATGTGACCCAAGGACGTGCACAGGAAACACGTTGCGTGTTCCGTCCCGATTGTTCTGCCAAATGCAATAACATGCCGCTCGGTGTTGCCAGGTTCTACTGCTATAAACTTTTACTTACACGCAACTTTGGCTGCATTTTGAAGTTTCTTGTTAAATTCCAAATTTCTTGGGATATATACGGGATATATATGGGAAATACCCGGGAGCAAATAGAACCTCCTGATGGTAAAGGTCCATCTCTATATCACAAACGGGAACATCAACTAGCACTGACGCTTTAGCGGTTAAACTGGCTAAAAGCTACCGGACGAGTCATCGTTTAACTTTATCGTTGAATAAAAATAGTTTTCATGAATAATTAATATAATACAAATATATACATATGTCAATTGTTTAACAAAATAAATAAATGTATTAAAACAAAATAAATGTTTGATAATAATTGACAAAAGTTATTTGTAATCTAAGAACAATCTCAATCACGTCAGCATTCAAAAGATAAATCCACATTGAAATCGGTCCATCTTTTCAAAAGGTTTATACCCCACAGACATACTCATCCTCACACACTTCACACTTCTACTAAAAAGACACCCAGTTTTAGTTAATTAATCGCCTCTGTGGTCTAGAGGTTTAGTTGTTGGACTTGACTGGCTGAGGTCCCGGGTTCGAATCCCGGGTCGGGCAACAAAAAAATAATTGGTTTTTTCCAATTTTCTAATAAAAAATACGTTGCTCGGGATTGGATATGTGCCCGGTTGGCGATAGGCTTTCCACCTGTCACATTGTGAGACTTAGAGTCTTTGGCTAGTCGTGGGTACCCTGGTTGTGCCTCTGCCTTACTCTTCAGGGATATGGGCTTACTTAAAATCAATCCATTTGTTCATTCAAAATTTATAATGCCACAGACATAGACTCACACACAGATACTTCAAATTAATACACCTTCTTTTTTATGGTAATGGAAGGCAAACAAGCAGACGGATTTCCTGATGATAAGAAATTCACGTCACCTAGAGACACCAAAGGTGGTAATGGTGCGTTGCCAACCTGAGGTCGGGATGTTAGGCCTCGAGCAAAAGTAAGTTTACCGGCTACCTTACCCTCCGAACGTACACACGTCAACAGCAAGCAATGAACTTTATGGTGGCAGGAATAAGAAAGGCGGTGGTACCAATCCGGGCGAGTCGCTGCGAAACTCTACCACCTAGTCAGATGTCACGGTGTTAGTTAGACGGTGAGCCTATGCTTGCGTTTTACGAGCTGCCTGGCAGGAAGGCAGATGGTCTATTCTGCAACGGAGCCCGGACCAACACGGGAATTAAAAATAAGCAAATTCGCAAGCAACATCCAGTTTCATAATACGAACAATCTGATCGCAAGTCTAAAATAGAAACAGATTTCCGTATAAAGCTGAATCTTGTGACGTTTGAGATTACACAGCGACTTCTAGACGATTAATCAAAATGGAGCTCCGATATGTCTCCTAAATGATAAATAATTACATCCAAATCGCAAATCAAATCACGTAGCAGTGCATGCTGTGGAATAGTTTAAGCTGTGCAAATAAACATCCGTGGATTACAGCAATAGAGACATTTAAATGGATTGGTCTGGTCTGATTAATGTGTGCATTAGTCAGACGAGACGCGTCTTAGACTCGAGTTGAATAAGTTTTAACTGATTCGAAAATAGGGGAGGTTCTCAGTTCGACGTTATGTTTTTTTGTACGTTTGTTACGCGATTACTCGGTATGTAGCCAACCGATTTTGATGGTTGTTTTATAAAGTTTCAAAGGTGGTCCCATATTAATTTTAAATCAAGAACAAATAAACCCATTCGATTAAAAAATATGAGAAGATAGCTGCGAACCGGAAGACGGATATAGGTTACTTTTCATGTCGTTCGACTGTGATCTACTAGAAAAAACATTTTAATTTTTTCCATACAAACTGAGCGGGTGGAACAAAGTTCGCTCTGAACAGCTAGTAGGTAGTGCATACATGTATCGCCAACATAAATCAAAAATGTATTCATTAATGAGTATAACTCAAAAACTGCTAGTAGTATGTTAAAAAAAATTATGGCACCATTTCGTAATCATTTCCTACCTTTAAAAAAATACAAGTTTCGACGTTGTACTTGTACCCAATGAAATAGTTGGAGTCTATCTTTGCAGTATTACTGCGCCTAATTTTGGCAAGTCTCAATATTTATACGGATATAAGATATTTATACGGAATACTCACGTTTTTTTTTTATTATCAATAATTCGCTTTAGCTACATAGACCAACTGAAATAAAATAAAATCTTATATATCCTTTATTATCCTATCCTTTTTTATCATGTTTAGACTAACTATGTATACACCTTATAAGAATTTCTATCTAGCTGGTTGACTGGCAATGCCGTGAAACATAATGTTGTGTATGCCATGGATCCACAATAAGTGTTATTGTGTTAACATGAAAAAAATCTATGACCCCTAGACTAAATCTGCTTGTAATGGACCTCAGAAACATACTAGTTCTCTCGTTGATTTTTTTTATTAAACATAACCGGATCGGAATCGCTTCCACACACAATGAGAAGATCCGTCGCAAGAAAAAAAGGCTGGCATGTCATTTTTCAAAACTAATCGTAACATAAACTAGAAAAAAATGTGACACGGGCTATAATGTATCCTTATATCTAAATTGTTTTCCTTGGAAAACCCAAATTAATTTAATACACGGGTGCAGCCGCGGGCAACATCAAGTTTAAAATATTTACTGGTAAAAACAATAGTAAGCGGGTAAGCCGCTAAAGTTAAATAGTCTCATCTTACATGAATAGAGACATTTCAACAGATTAGTCTGGTCTGACTAATGTGTGCATTAATCAAACTAGACTCGTCTTTGTCTAGACTCGAGTTAAATCAATTTTGCTAAGTTCCAGTCTACTTGCTCATATTAAAATTAACTAAAAACTTATCATTGATTGTATACAATAACGCTACAATAAAAAAAAAATAATCCTTGAGATACTTTATGTGTAATGTACTGTAATGTAATACACAAAAAAATCCAATCGAAATTGGTCCTTCCGATCAAAAGTTATGACGCTACAGACAGATAAACTTCGTATAAACAGTTTGTTACAATTTCGTTATTATATTTTTGTTGTGTTATTAACTGTTGCGAAGAAGGTATTTATGAATGTAAAAACAGGACAGGACAACGTCTGCCGGGTTATCTTTCATTCAGTATAAATAAATAAAAATTAAGCAAAAATTAAACTTTACATCAAACATCAAGCATAAAAAAATACCTATTTCATTTTATATTTTTTTGTTTTAAATTTAACCCCAGACGTCAAGTCTGTTATATGTTTGATCTGTCATGTATATATGTGAGTCTATGTTACAGCTTCTAAATAGATGATCCGGTTTCGATGTAAATTTTTAGTTTAAAAAAGGACATGACCGAAATGGCTCTTAACATTTTGGATACCTCTCGTATTGAATTATGTTATATTTTTTGTTCCTTAAAACTAAAGAGGACGTTTTTAGTGGCGACATTTTAGTTTCCTGCTATGAATAATAGGCACTATTTTCTTTTCACTAGATAGCAACGGTTATGATTTTATCATAATAAAACCACAACTATCTTTATCTGTTTGAGATAATTCAAACACCGTACATAGCACTGTAAAAAAATGGTGGCCACATTTGGCTGATCCTAATAATGAGGAACATAAACATTTTTAGACTATCAAGTTTTTGTTGCATTAAAATAATGATAAAAAAATCGTTTTTTTTTTAATTTAAATTCGTTATACTCTTTTTGTTAAATGAGACGTTTCTGTTTTTCACTTAATTGTTTTTCTTCTGGAATCTAGATCAAATTGGATAAAGAAGGACAGAGGCTCCGTGGCGCCGACTTAATTATACAAAATTCATTCATTTTACTGGTATCACAATTTACATCAAGAGCTTTTTTTACTACAAATATTGGTGTGCAAAACTAGGTCATTATGAAATTGGAAAGCACGCCAGATTTGATGATGGTATTGAAAATACACACCCTCGTAGGATACCAGGATGATTTTGCTTTGCGTGAATGTAAAGCCTTGTGTGACTGAGTACCATACCAAAATACGACAGTGGCGAGCACTGAGTTAAATATATTCACGTTACAATAAACTACAAAACTTGTTCATTTAATGGTAGCCCTGACTGGATTTTGTTGTTGTTTTTTTTAATTATTACCCTATATTAGTTCCAAATATATACAATTTATACATTTGGAACTTTTTATTTTCTTATAAACAAGGAACAATCACACAGCTCTTCTGATAGTAAGAGACGGCCATGGCCTTTAAACACCATAGATATTACAGATGCGTTGTTATGTGGCCGGGCTGTTACGCCCAATGTGCAAGTCTACCGGCTACCCTACCCTTCAAACCAAATAGTGACGCTATCATTAAGGCAGAAATAGGTAAAGCGGTGGCAAGTAACCACAACCACTCGTCCGCCTATGGTCTTGTTGATAATGGTCCATTTAATATATTATGTCTGACTGTTTGTCTAGGAAAGACAGATGGTCTATTCTACACTGGCGACCCAGACCAACACGGTTTTACCAACATATTTAATTTTGCATTTTATGTGCAATTTTAATACAGTATTTTTTGTAACATACAGACTGATAACTAATCTGAGAACGATGTGAAATATATAAATAATGTTGATGAATGTACGAGGTCAGTCCCCATTAAATTGTAGGAAATGGCCGGAGTCGTGTAATTGGTCGGGTTGGCTAGTGGACACTCAATGGACGTCCTCAGACGAAGCTCGAGGCTGGCTCGGTTTCGATCACACTTGAGACGTTTCTGCCCGCATTATTGTGAATTATTGCAGATATGTAAGGAATATCAAGCAGTATATAGTTTCATACACACGTATACGTATTTATAATAATACTATCGATATAGTTGAAGTATCACGATTTTTAAAGTGAAAACTTCTTTAGCGGCGTTGCGCACTTGTTTTGGAATGGGTAAAAACTTCTAAACTCGCGTCAGGACACGTGGTCTGATCGAAAATTGGCAACACGGATGGAGAGTAAACAGCCAGCGCGGCGTAGGAGAGGAACTATCCCCCTCTCTTTCTACGGCGCGGCGAAAATGTATGAATGCGCCTGCTGTTTCGTTTAGACGACGTCAATAAATGAATATTGTATTTTACCACATAAATGATAGTACTTTCATACTGATAATTAAAGCAATTCGTGCAAAATTATTCCCTAACCATTCCAAAATGTCAAAAATGCACAACGTTAATATTCAATTTTTCACTTCTGCCGGCACTCCCGGAGTGCAACCCGTCGTTTTTTTATACAAACTTTCATCCCCCCAAGGACTATCCTTTGAAATTATTTTTTTAACGAGCCTGTGTTTGAATGGGAATCTTTAATTAAATGAAGATTAAATTTCATCAATACCGGTCAATCGGTATCGGATAGACCGTAACCGATATAAGCGTAACAGATATACCGATAGACTTTCGTATTTATTTTATTAATATGGATTATTAATTCTAAAGTGTACGTTTACAATGATGTTCGTGTCGCGTTGGGATATTTTTGTGGTGGAAACAGTTTAGATGCTAAAGAGACTTAGGCTTCTGGACAAAACCAGACATTATAATGGATTCCTGCAGAAACCTTAACAACTTTATTATGGTAGCGTGGCACCAAGGAACATTATGAGCCTACATATTTTTATACAGTAAGATGATCGATTATGAACTAGCTAAACCGACAGCCGCCCTAACGAATATTGATTTTTTGTCAATTTGTCAATAACTGCCACAACAAAAAAGAATGACCGAAATCGTCCCATCCGCTCACGCGTGATACGAGGACCAAGGGAAAAAGGGATTTACTTTCAAATAAGAAATAGATAGATTAACATTTTTTTTATCGCTTAAGCCGAAGATACTAAGTTCTACAATGTGACAGGTGATAAGCCTATCGCCAACCCAATCCCGAGCAACATTTTTTTTTATTAGAAAATTGGAAATACCACATTTTCGTTTGTTGTCCGACTCGGGATTCCAACCCTGGACCTCATGAAGTCAAGTCTAACAACTGAACCGCTAGACCACAGAGGATATATTTATATATGAACCTTTTTCTATCAATAACTTAGACAACAAAAAGAATAGGCAAAATGGTCCCATCCGTTCACGCGTGATACGAGGACCAAGATAAAAAGGGATTCACGTGTAATTAATAAGAAGACAATTTGATTAATATCGTATTTACCGCTTAGGGCTAAGGTATGGTATATTTTTCTCGTAACAAAACAAAGCTTTCTATTCAATGGTAAAATTGAATCTATAATATGTAATTTCAAAAATCCTCGCCTTAAGTAAAGTACGGCTAAGTAATTATATCATATCATTGATGTTGCCGCTTAGGGTGTCTTTCAAAATAATTATCTATTTGAGTATTTTTCGTGGTCATCGGGCTACGCCTGGATGGATGGAACTATTTGGCTAAATCTTATTTTGTTGTGTAGGTTGTTTTTAGGATGAACCTTCATATTAAGAGAAAAACTGAAAAAAAATCAGAAAAAGAATACTTTAACTTTCCCCTATATACAATTTGTTAGTTATTTCAAGCGATACAAAGTTTGCCTGGCCGGATTAATATGTTATATTTATGTATATATGTGTATGTAATATACAGCTAAATTTTATTTTTTATTTTGACATTAATTCTCAAATTATTAATACAGGGAGATTTTGAAAACGAGAACGTAATTTTGTCAATTACGGGCCTATAACATTTAAAATGTCGGTCAATGAATGAGGTCGGTCTCCGTTTGCAATTGGAGGGAACGAATGGGGTCGTGTAATTGGTTGGGCTGGCTAGTGGACACTCAATAGTAACATCCTCAGACGCGACTTGGGGAAGGAATCACAAACACTTGAGGCACACTTCTCTCCCGCATTATTGTGGTTCATTGAAACAGATATCCATTTGTGTGTTTCGTATCAAAATCCGCTAAATCCTTACGCTAAACTGCTTAAATCTTTTAGGTTCAATATTTATTTTCTAATATGGTATTAAATTACTAACGTCGCTCAGAGATGTCAATTATCTTTTAATCAGTCATTAACTTTATTCTTTGTGTACAAAATAGGGCCTCATTATAAATTAAGTATTAATTGACGTCTCTGAGTGTGACTGCTTTTTTTATGATATTGAAAAGCTAACAAGTGGACAGATTTCATGATGGTAAGAAATTCACGCCACCTAGAAACACCAAAAGGTGGAAATAATGGGGCGCTGCCAACCTGAGGCCGAGATGTAAGACCTCGAGTAAAAGTTAGTGTACCGGCTACCTTTCCCTGTTTACTGGAACACATCAACGGAAAGCACTGACGTTATGGCGGCAAGAATAGACAAGGCGATGGTACCAATCGTTGCAAGTCGCTGCGAAACTCTACCAAGTCAGATGTCAAGGTGTTAGTGACGGTTAACCTATGCATGGAGGCATCGGTCGCGCCAATAAGA
>NJDD01003883.1:65984-83195 GCA_002245505.1 Calephelis nemesis | reverse complement strand
AACGCCGTCGAAGAGACCCCTAAGGCCGAGTGGGCAAGGTGCTTTTCTCAATGGTTCCATCGAATGCAGCGATGTATTGAGGTAAATGGACGCTATTTTGAAAAGTTATAATAAAACTAATAACTTGCTAGAATGCTTAGTTTTTGATTTTCTAAGAACTTTCAGTTTGACCCTCGTATCATTATAAAACCAGCCGGTTTTATAATGATGATGAAGGACTAAAAATCTGTGTAATCATGAAAACCTTTAAGTTAAAACTAACTTTCAAATTGTATATTTTTTGCTCTAAGAAAATTACATTATTTTAAAAATAATTACAGTTACAGATAAAAACACGTGTATAAACGAAAACAAAAAAAGAAAAAGAAATTAATTTAAAACACATAAAAAGTTGCAATCGAAGAGCCTTTATCTGTAATTATATACATAAATAATAGGTAACAAAATTCTGCATAAACTTGCTCTAACATTTAGGCAATTACTATAACTTTTGTGCTTACTATTGTAGTATTTTAGTTTCGATGTAATGGTACCAACACACTACTGACATTTCAACGATACTTGTCAACGAGAAAACTTGAGGCTATTTAAACGTGAAATATTTTTAGTCATAGGTTCTATTTTATTCCACTATCTTAAGAGCTAGTTTTATGACCATAACAAAATATTTTATTTTTTATGTATCTTCACGCCAGCACAAACAGGACACCCACGACTAGCTGAAGAAACTAAGTCCCACAATGTGATACGTGGCAAACTTATCCAATCCCAGGCTTCGTTATTTTTATTAGATAATTGAAACAACATGTTTCTCTTGTTTGTTGCCCGACCCGGGGATCGAACCCAGGACCTCAAAAATTTTAGCCCGACATCAGAGCGTTAGACCAGATAGGCGATATTAAGATGTGTTTTACTTTTGAGAGACATAATTCCTCGACGTTTAGGACTCTGTGTTTCTATATATCGATTCCTTAATGCATTATTCTGAAGTGGCAACCCTACTGTTGCATTACCATGGGAATACTCTACACGCCGCCACTGCGAAATCGTCGCATCCTCAATTCACCGACATACCAATTTGGAGTAATACTCCTCGTGTTCCGCTGTAATAGTTGTCATTATCGCTTGCATACTATACATGCACCACTTGCAAAATACATTTAAATCAAACGTTCGTTGTATTAGTGTAAATCTACTACTGCTTTGTATTATGAACTTCTTCGCATAATTCGTAACCAACAGACAGAAGGAAGTGTGGGTTCTAAATCTCAAAAGTTTTACAACTTTATTTTTCATACGCTATCTACTAAAAAATTCAAATGAAAGATTATTGTATTGTTTATAACTCTTGATTTTATAAAAAAAAAGGATCTTTACGCCTATATCCCCGAAGAGGTAGCTATAGATAGAATTTATGTTTACCTAGTGGTGTGGTCGTTTTTGTTTTGGCGTTTGCGTTTGCGTGAGGTGCCGGATTTGATTTTCGGTTGAACGGTGCTCTGGGTGTACATCTGCCTACCTCTTCGAGGATATTGGTTTGAAGATACTAACTTTTTAGAATTTATGAAAATCGAAATTTGTTCTTGACACAAAAATTTAAAATGGAAATAGTTTATTAAATATTAAAAAAAGAGACTACAAAGAACTTAAAGGTAAATAAAAATAAAACAAACTAATTAAAGGTAAACATTAAATAAAAATTGGTAACCCTGATGGTCCGCTTATTAGGAAGAATAGAACATCTGCAAGGCAGCTCGTAAGAGGCAAGCACTGGTTAAAATGTAGATCAGTACCAACAAGACTGGTGGTATTCCTGCCGCCATAAGAACTCTGTCGTGTTCCGATCCAGAGGGCAGGGTAACATTGATGATGTGAATAGGCCACGATTATCTCTTACCAATTTGTAGAATGCTTTATACATTTCCTGTGACATATATAGTATATACTCGTATATACGTAGTGAACACGCAAGCGATACTCGATTTAACGCTATCTGCTCTTCCTGATCCATTAAGATATAACGTTGTATATCGTGCCTCGTACTCACACCTTCAGTCTGATGGCTAGATTATTGCACTCTGATTACTTACATACCAGTGTAAGCAATAATCTACTTGGGCGTCAGTTCAATGAACATTTCGAGCGATTAATTTGATTTATTTCAATGATGATAACTTCAATCGAAATAATCATGATTAAATTAATTTGATTAATGAATGTAATACCTCGTCCGCCATAATAATAAACAACTTCTATCATAGGAGTGAAATTGGGTTGATATTATAGTATGTATTACATTGTAATACAGACTACAAAATCTACTTAATCTACGGCATTTGGTGAAATTTTATTATATAGATATTTTCCAAATATTGCTTCAGACAGTTTACACACTTACCCCCTTACTAATAAAAATTACGCGCCCGTTGATCTCGTACGTAACTTAACGTTTGCTAACAAAAATTAAGTGTAAAGTGTTACCAGTAAAATGGTAATGCCTGGAATTGGAAAAGTGCCTGTTTTGCGACACGTAAATGTACTCGTACTCCACAAGCCATAACCAATTCTCCTACTCTCTCTCTTCAGTCGATTCCCTCACTGCTGAGTATCGTGACTCCTTTGATCCTGTTTACCAGCTGCTTCCATCGGTTGCGTTCCGTCGCTTGGGGCATCTCCAGCTGTTTGGAAATTTGGTCCGACCACCGATTGGGACTTCGTCCTCTAAGTCTCTCCTACATACTAGATGTATATAAACATCTAGCAACCTGTTTTGGGAGGGGTACAGTCATGACACGAGATTTTTATTAATACTGTTTCTTTGATTTTTTTCTTTGATAATTCCAATTGCTCTATAAATTCCGATAGAGAAGCAAAATAATAAACATACGTATACAACATACATAGAAAACATACGTATGATAGATTTTAGAGGTACGGGCAACAGCTAATACACGGACGAGTACAAATAGATCAGTAGATCAATCTGTAATTGTTATGTAGTTAACAGGCAAGCAATGGTTGGTGAAGCGTTATCTGTTGAACCATACAAATTCACAACATGACGGTGTTGGACACCTTTCCTCTGATGATCATATCGTTGTTCTCTGATGAATGGTATTAATCATTAATCAAATGATTTAATTAACGCGATTAGCGCAATCGATATTTTTCGATTGTTTGTTTAATTTGTTTTATTTCGATGGAATTAATCATTATGAAATTGGTCGAATTACATCGAAACTAGGAATTATTTTAAAATGATTTAAGTGAAGAGTTTTCTGTTTGGCGCCGTTTTAAACCCCTACAAAAACTAATTTGCGTAAGCGAATCCGCATTATGAACATAGCCAAATACTCGCCAAAACGATAATCGAAGCTACGGCTACTGACAAAAAGCACACTGATTTCTGATGTCGGGATATGACAACCCTATCTGCTAGTGTTAATCGAACAATTTATGTTGCTGGAAGATTTCACCTGTAAAGTCAGTTATAACTAGGTGTTTAAGTTGTATGGAGCAGCACAACCTTACCTATTCCTGCCACTAAAGCGTCAGTGTTCATCATTGCGGTATTCCATTCTGGATAGTAGCCGATAGACACAATATGTAAACATGACTTAGTAGTGACGCACCAGTAACATTTATGATGCTCGTATCCAACGTTCAACTCATTGTTAGAAAAGCCGCACGCTTATTTCCTAACTTAAAAAAGTTCTATTAAATCCTACATCGCGGTATCACAATTTTTCCCGATAGCACATTCAATTTTAAAGGTTTGAAGTCTGGCCTTGGTCCCTAGATAGTCAGATCACCTGGTAATGTATTCTCTCTTTATCCTTACGTCATGTCATCTCTCAGCAATGTTACAGTACGAAGAACATATTAATAATATACTCGCAAGTGGCTTCACGTTGTCCAAACATTAAATATTAGCATTTACAAATAAGGTCGGCTTTGCGTGCCCCTGAGGGTTGTGGGGGATCAATACATGAATATTAAGCGACAGGACCGTTTAACTCAACCTTGCCGACAAACACTAAATACCTAAACAATGGTGCCGATTCTGAAACACATTGTCCAAACTTACAAGAATGATCTTCTCAGAAGATTCATTGGCAAGCAAAGGTACAATCAGGACACTAACCGAAGGTACAAATCTCGGGTTACGTTGTTTTTATTTGAAAAATTAATAAAATACATTTTGAGTTGCCCGACACGGATGTCGAACGCGGAACATTATGTAGTCAACGCCAAAACAAGACCACTAGGGCGAAACTTTATCCTTAAACTTTATCTTTAACCTTATTTTAGACTAGCTGTTTCCCGCGGCTTCGTCCGCATAGACTATTTATTTAATATTTAGCTCTCCAACGCTAGCCGTTGAAATTTTTAGATAAAAAGTAGCCTACGTCCTTCTCCCAATTTTGAAACATTTTTCGTTGGTGCTCAGCTGCTATTGGTCTTAGCGTGACGATATATAGCCTATAGCCTCCCTCGAAAAATGGGCTTTCTAACCTTGGAAGAATTTTTCAAATCGGACCAGTAGTTCCTGAGATTAGCGCGTTCAAACAAACAAACTCTTCAGCTTTATAATATTAGTATAGATAAATGCTGTCTGTTTATGACGAAATATAATTAATAAGCGTAGTAAAATTAAATAAACCGAGTTTAATTTCATTTCTACGTTGTCGAAGTAAAACAAAAATATGTATTACTAACTGATCTAACAGACGTCATCCTTTCCATACAATGAATCTTGTTTTTCTTCATACGAACATTTTTCTGATAATTATTAAAATCGTTGTTAGCAACAACAACAGAAAAAACTGAAAAATTCGAAACAATAAAAAATTGGAAGGGAAATGGGGAAATTTTGTATATTGACAGAGATTGTTTATATTTACATAGGACCATCTTTGAAAATTAACAACCTTTCAAAAAATGATCACTTTAAGAAAATCGGCTAAAAATAGAAGACGTAGATAATATTTAATACCTCAAATAAGTCATCTGGACGACTAGTACCTACAGGTTTTAATCGACATGTTCCGAGGTAGCTAGCAAGCGACACTTTCGCGTATTGACTAATTTACTAAACGCGTTTTGTCTCTTTCTATCATAATATGAGTTTAAAGAAGATAACTTAAAATAAGTTGAGTAAGCGCGCAGCAGAATTGCTGCTATTGTATTTAAACGATAAAAACCTTGATAAGGGTCACCAGAAAGTTATCTTACTTTCAAATTATCTTTTGTTCTATTTAGTGAAAATACAAGTACTAACAGAAAACAAAATTTTATTTATTGGTCAGATCTCATGTAATCTGCCCGTCTCATCTCCAGTGAGCTACATGTAATGTAACTTATATAAGGTTAATTAATGTGCAACAGAAATACCACCAATGTCACATATTCCTTAATTATCTACATTATGCTACCAGTTCCACCTATCCCCGTCATAATTAGGTAGAAATGTGCTGTGCAGCAGGTCGCCTTCGTCGCAACTATTCGTGCCCATAACGTCTATGTTTGGGCCTTGTCGTGTTCTGTGTTTGGTGATCAGGTAACATTTGGCCTAAAATCTGGCCTTAAGATAGTCTCGTATCAGTAACATCTGTGGTGCCTTATATCTTAATCCTAATCTTCTGTTTCTTACCTTCTCTTTTGCTAATTTTTGAAAAGACAGAGGACAAGGCACATTGCTCTTCTGACAATTCTTCACTTCTGACTCTTCTCACAATTTAACCTAAAAACACCATAAATGTTATAGGTATCATGGAGCCGGTCTGTTATGCCTATGTGTGTGTAATGTAGGTTGCGTGATGCGTCGACCTTACCCTTCGGACCGTTGCACGACAGTAACAAACACTGTTCTATTGTCGACAGATTAAGTAGGGTGGTGGCTACCCGGCCATATCTGCTGCACAGCACCACCACTTCTGGTCATGATGATAATGACCCCTTTAACATATACTCGCCTGTAATGAGTTGTCATACTGGTAGTCAAATGACCTATTCTACACAGGAGATCCCTTTTTTTAACGAGTGGGAATCCTCATGGATACCCGCCGCTTTCGGGGGAAGTAGTGTGTTGTGCCGGACTCCTACCAGCTAAAACCACTCGGTGACCATCCTCTGTGCGTATCGGGTGACTGGGGGGTCTCCTAAGAACGCACCGTTTTCACCTGACCGCAGACTTATCCGCTCAGAAGACTGAATCTTCTGATACCATCACTTTGACAACAGGAGCAAGAGGGTAACACCATCAACAGTCCCCTTTTAGTCGCCTCTTACTCCTCTCAGTGGATACCGCAGCCCTATTCGTCGCCCGGTACTACAGGGCTCATCACACACACAGGAGATCCCTACCAATATAGAAAAGTGTATAATCTTATCTTATAATTATTATAAAAATCGCCTCTGTGGTCTAGCGGTCTGGCGTCGAACTTGACTTCTTGAGGTGCCTGGTTCGATCCCGTCTTGAACAACAAAAAAAAGGGAAATGTATATTTTCAATTTCCTAATCAAACTAAGTTGCTCGGGATGGGATATGGATGCAGTTGGCGATAGGCTTGCCACTTATCACATTGTGGGACTTAGTGTCATCGGCTAGTCGTGGGTGCCCTGGTTATACCTCTGCCTACACTTTGAGGGATATAGGCGTGAAGATACATGTATAAAAGTCAATTGCCGTTCGTAAGTCTCGATAAAAATCGGTAACAACTTGACCAATTTGGTTAAGTTTAGTTTTTGAATTATTTGTGGAATTCCAGTCCTGTCCAGCAGGGTTACTCTTGAATCTCGATATCATGCGAATTGGAAATTTGAATCGTATATGTCATTTTAGGTACTTTTCAACACAGTAGTAGCGGATTATTAACATTTAGTTATAACGAAATGAAACGAATCCGATAAAATAATTTATTGTTTACTAATAACTGAATGCTAATAATTCACCAGAATTGTGTTCAAGAGTACCTAAAATGACATACTCGATTCCAATTTCTAATATTGCATGAATCGACCTTCAAGAGAACTCTACTGGTCATGCGAAATAAGCAGGATGGTAAACTCCTACCCGGGCAAGTTTCCGCAGAACACTCTACTACCTGAGGTTATGTCGGTAATGAGTCATACAACCTATGCTCGTCGTAAATCCATAGCCTATCGCTATCTTGTATCATAAAAACCTAGTCGATTTTCTAGGGAAATTAAATTTAAAAATAACTTAACGTCACGTCGCGTCGAAATCTTAAGCGATTGACAAAATTCGCTCTAATTTGATAAGATAAAGGTATTATTGATAATATTCGATAGGGAGCAGTCAGAGGCATGCCTCGTCCAACAGATGTCCTGTTCCATGGAAATCGCCAAATATCTGACAGGTCTTAACTTCGGTATCAATTTGTGATTTAATTTACGTTTCAAAAATTTTCCCCAAAAATGGGAAGCTTCTCAATTCGACTTTATGTTTTTATGTGTGCCAGAACTTAATGAAAATGAGTTTCGATAATTCAACAATGTGACAAAATATATATTGATTTGACTATTTTTGTAATACTGGTTTGACTATTTTTGTAATACACTCGGCAAATAAATTATTTTCGTTTTGATTTTATCGAAATAATATCACCCTGCCAAAAACTGTGTAAATTAAATAATTTTCAAATTGTCATTTTTTTTTTGCAATTACATCTTTGTTACAATCTTTCCTTAATTTATTAATATTTTTTTACAATATAACCGCAGTAAAAATCCAAAAAACCGTCTTCGATTTCCAATGAATTACTCATTAGTAACTCATCTAGTCGACCCTGGGATTCTGTCGTCAGATCCAGACTTGGAAACGTTAGTACCGCGGAAGTACGCTCTTTTAAATAAAAAAAAAACAATGTTTAAAATCTGTCCAGAAATGACAGAAAAATCGATTAACATAGGTACAAAAAAAAATATGGTATTTCAGTACCATATCTTTTTTGTATACCTCCTCCTTTTTTCGAAGTTGGACTGGACTCGCCATAGAAAACACCCCTGATTCAAAATAAAAATCAAATTCGAATTCGGTCCGGCGAAAACAAACAAACTAATTTCACGATTGCATAAAACACATTTTTTCCAATTATTATGAAGTTGATTTTTATTTTCTGAATTTTGGTTATGTATACGAGGAAAACATATTTGGTTGGAGGTTCAAAGAAAGCTATACCGAATGCTATGAAAAATCTAATTTTTAAAACAGTGGAATACGTTTCGTATCTCCGAATGTGTTTAATGTAAAATTGTTATGCTTTTATTATTCTTAATAATAATTAGGAAAAAATATTTAATGAATTTATTAAAAACATGTAAGTTATTTCATTGTTGTTAATGTTACAAGATTATATTGCAATTTATGTATATTTATCCGGGATTCAATACAAAATTTAATATGATATGATGCTGACCTGATGATAGAACTGGAGGGTAGCCATTGGAACTCCTCAAATTCCTAACATTATTTTGTCGCGTTTGAGCTTATTTGATACGTCTTGAAAAGTACTCATGTCTTCTCCTTGCAAATGAAAGCTTGACACAAAAACACATAAAACATATTAATCTGTTTCTATCATAATCTATGATAATAATAATATGTATATGAAATGTACCATCAAAAATATTTATAAAAATATTTTATATTAAAGTTGTAAAACATAAACTAATTGTAACTCTATTTGTAACCAACTCAATAAAGGAGGAGGCTACCAGTTCGACTGTATGGTTTTTTGTTCGTTATGCGTTTGTTTGTCAATATTGAACAGGTTTTGTTTTTTTTTGGAAATTTTGCTCATGGTCATGGTCCGAAATTTAGCGTACCTCAATTTACGAAAATTTATGTATCACTACATAGTATTAAACGAAGTCGCTTCCTCTGACCCAATGTCCCTTTGTATGCTTAAATCTTTAAAACTACAAAACGGATTTTGATGCGTTACTTTTTAGTAGATAAAGTGATTGAAGAGGAAAGTTTATATTATGTATAATTCGTAACCGTGCGAAGTTCTAGTTCATAAGTATAACTAAAATGTTACTTATTTTATTTTTCTACCTATGAAAATTATTTAATAGTTAATTAAAGTTAATTTTCCAACGAATAAATGTTTATCCATTTATTATCCTTTCGAAGAATAAAACTCTATCCAATCGCGACGTAATATTAGGAAATTAGAGGCTGTTTTTTGCAGTTATATTACGCTTTATATTCTAAACAGATTCGTAATAGATTTTTTTAAATTTTCTATAAATTATTTTGAAATGAAGTTTTGTAAGAATTTAATGTTCGCCGTCACCTTAAAGATGTTTCATTTTTCCAGGGAGTATCTACAGACGTGGCGCGCGTCGGTGGCGGAAGCTCTACCGTGTTAATGGGCATATATTTCAAGCAAAGAGATTCAATAGAGTAAGTATAATTTTATTTAGTTTTTTTTAAGAAATGCCAAAGAAGCAATAAGCAAAAAGCCTAGGTCAAACACCTGGCTTCTACGATGCCGAGGTGTCAAAGGTAAACTTTTCCTAAAATCGCTGACTTAAAATATTTTTCTGGATGGGAAGTACATATTAATTAACATACTCAAAAACATCTAATTAGCAAAATTCACAAGACGAACGAGCAAACAGATTTTTTGGTTGTAAGAAATTTATGTCACTTTAAAGGTCTAGCTGAGAGGGTTAGGGTGATAAGCCTTCCACAAGTTTACTAGCTAGCCTTTCCTCTCGTAACTAGAAAGCTACAATTACTGTAAGCACAGACGCTACCTATCCGGGTGCAGCCTCGCTAACCTCTACTTAGTCGTTCGTTTCTTACAGCTGGTCTTTATTTTAGAGCCCAGGACCGATACGGATATTTAATTAAAAGTTTTTAAAAATTTGCAACAAAACAACGATTATCTTGAGGATAATTCGTTTTCCTTAAAACCCCTATCATTTAACATTTTGAAGATGACAACGAAAAGAAAAACGCCAACAGTTTATTATAAAATATTAGGACAATTTATTTCTTACTTAAAGTAAAAGGAAACAGGAGACAACTTGAGAGGTTGAAACATTCTTATTTAACTTTGCTTTTTCCCGGAATTATAGGGGAGCCCAGGACTTAAAATGTGGCTCGAGCGTCTCGGTTGATTCCATAGTTAAAGGCATAATACTTAATATTTTTTTTCATAACACCAGACTACCAAGCAAGTTAGTTTAAAAATCGCATCGAAATCGGTCGTGCCGTTCTAGCAACAGACAGAGACGCATATACATAGATACGTCAGACTTATGACACCCCTTTTTACCATTTGTGCGTTGAGCTTTTAGGTTCTAGAAGCTAGTTAGTCACTTGATATTAGGCTAGCGCATCACATATTAATTTTATAGATGACTCAAAAATGACACAAGTGGCCGTAATGGCTAATGAACATAGATGACTTATTTTTTAAATTTTTTTGACCCTCCTCTTCTGTATGACATCCTCAAATCATCAGAAAATTTAAACGTCCGCTTATTAGTCTGTTAAAGCAAAAAAAAAACCACCGCACTTTAATCTAACATGCTCAAGTATACTTTCCCAAAAAAAAACAGACTACTGTACATGCGCACGTCCATAGTATAGATATT
The DNA here is from genome assembly GCA_002245505.1 of Calephelis nemesis. Lineage (NCBI taxonomy): Eukaryota > Metazoa > Arthropoda > Insecta > Lepidoptera > Riodinidae > Calephelis > Calephelis nemesis. The sequence goes on along the minus strand of NJDD01003883.1, from coordinate 72,560 downwards.
TGATATATAATGGAAGTGTTCAACAATGGTACAAGGTATTTGCCATATCTTAATCTGACTCGGCTGAGTTATTCCAAAAATCCCCTTGGGCTCCCCTACTATAAGGTTTGTGAGGGTTGACAGTTCCTGAACACTCTCTACTAATTGGTTGAAATACATTTACTAAGTTTTGTCTTTTCATTTCCTTGTAGGGATTTGACGTCCCCATCGCACATCTAGTAGAATTTATACTTTTCATCGTCTGCAATTGATGGAATTATATTGTATACACTTTTTAAATAACAGTAATAATTTGTTAATATAATTATTTGTAGGGATGTAATGTCTCCACCGCCTCAGAACATATATATAAAACGAAACCTACATACAAACTTTCGCACTTTACGATACTGTATTTTATTTTCAGCGCGCCTTTTGTGCCTTCTGTCAAGATCGTATCTGGGGTTTGGGTCGACAAGGCTTCAAATGCATACAGTGTAAGCTGCTGGTTCACAAGAAGTGCCACAAGCTGGTTCAGAAACCTTGCTCGAATGAACACGTCGACCCTATCGAGGTCAAAGATGATGCGAATGGGGAGAGCACGCTTGGGAGAGCATCTTCAGTCAGGTAATTGTTATTTTTCGTTAATTTGAATGCAAACAACGAAGACGGCAAAAACATTTTCATGTATAGCTATAGAGACTCTTAAAATCGTATTTCTTCTTCTTAAAAAAGGCGAGCATTGGTTTCAATGTTGGAAAGGTTTTTGTCGTTTATCGTGTTTCGTTATCGAGGTCTTTACTTCATATTATTTGATAAACGTACTAAATACTTGGTCGTAAGCTTCCTGTATTTTTATGGCAAACGACAGCGAAGAGCACTCGGCTCCCCTGATGGCAAGTTATAACAAAAGACTCCATAGATGCTGTAAATGCGTCGCTGTCCTATGCTTATGTGTTAGAAAGGTGTTAGTCCAATTGTGCAAGTGGACCGGCTACCCTATGGTGGGAAGGATAGGAAAGACTATGGATCCCTACCCGGGCAAGTTGCTGCACAGCACTCTGCCACCAGTGGAATGTTTTGTGTGCGAGGTGTGACCAGTTTTCGTTGAGTTATTTGACGAGTTTGCATGGGGTGTTCTAATTGCTCCTGGATCTCCTCGTTGAAGAAATTTTCTTTATAAATATACAGGTTTGCTGCTTCATTTCCTGACATTTCCACTTTGATCTGCCTCTCGATAACTCCATTGGGGCATTATTATGTCCTTTGACGGATCCTCTGTGAGAATCACTAGAACGTCACTAGAAATTCAGTCTCTGAACCTTTTCTCTATAATATTTCACTGACCTCTGGCACGTGTCCTGCTGATTTTAGTTCCAAATCCGATTTTGCATGTTGTGTTTTAAGTTTTTAGTCGGCCTCTTTTGCTGGTTGATAGCCCTCTTGTTGTTTTTATTACACGGTAGGAACAGCCTATTACTTTTTGTGGCTGTATGAACATCACGAACAAAGGAAAGGATATCTCGTATGATTTACATTATAAAAAAAATGGATATATTAACGAGATTTCTTTGCAAGACTAGCTTCTAAAAGGATATTGTATTATTTCTCAGGTCTCGCGCGGAACCGGAGCTCCCGTTACCGGAGACACCGCCGGCGCCCCCGGCAGTGCCCCGGAATGAAGACCTGGAGCCTGGCTCACAGCGGCAGTACTCGCTCGAGGACTTCGAGCTTATCCGTGTCATCGGACGCGGTTCATATGCTAAGGTAACCGATATATTATAGATAAGCACAACCTCATGAAACGAGTTACTAAAAACTTGTCGAGGTTTTTAGACGCAACTCATTTGCTAAGATAAATTACAAAGTGCAATTTTTCTTTGCTGTGCATCTTTCTGTGAAATCTTTCAAAGAACATTTCGTTCTCGATGATGAAAAGCACCTTCCTTTCATCATCGAGAACAAAACACAGTCACACACACTTCTTGCGACAACTAGCGGCGCTGTTCCACTTCTGGAACACACTCTACAACTCTGCGACCTTCAAGAACAGAACTAATTTAACTTTCAAACTTAATGAGCCCTACCATCTCCTATCAAAGCCTCTTGCTATCATAGTGTCAACAAAGTAGCTAATCTTGAAACAAAAATATACGTAATTTACAGGTACTTATGGTAGAACTGAAACGGACGAAACGCGTCTACGCCATGAAAGTGATCAAGAAAGCCCTGGTCACGGACGACGAGGACATAGACTGGGTGCAGACAGAGAAGCATGTGTTCGAGACCGCCTCCAACCATCCCTTCCTTGTCGGGCTACACTCTTGTTTCCAGACACCCAGCCGCCTCTTCTTCGTTATAGAATTCGTACGGGGCGGTGACCTTATGTGAGTAGACATATCATTCTCTTCTCTATTATGAGCTACTTCCAGTTTCAGTCTGGATGGCATCAAGTCTAGTTGACCCATTTACATGTATAGTGTGTAGGTAGGGTGAGGTGTATGTGAGGTGTATGTCCCAGGTTCCACATGCAGCGCCAGCGCCGACTGCCCGAGGAGCACGCGCGGTTCTACGCGGCGGAGATCTCGCTGGCGCTGCACTTCCTGCACGAGCGCGGCGTCATCTACCGCGACCTCAAGCTCGACAACGTGCTGCTCGACCACGAGGGACACATCAAGCTCACCGACTACGGCATGTGCAAGGTACCTCATCTGCAGTAACCGCTTTACGATTACGTTGGTTCGATTCCTTTGTGTAGAATAAAGAAACTGCCTCCTTGCCTGGCAGCTCGTAAGAGACTAGCATACGCTAAATAGACTGGTGGTAGAGTGCTGTGCAGCAATACAGCGACGCACCTATAACATCTACTGTTTATATTATAGGCCACGGTTGTCTCTTTCCGTGCGCTTCTTCGTTCTTTTTTCACGTGAAAAGAAACTACAGCTCATACTAACTATGATTGCGTGTGAAATAAGTGGTTTTGATAGATGTGATGTGGTGTGTGTCGCAGGAAGGCGTCCGGCCGGGCGACACGACGTCGACGTTCTGCGGCACGCCCAACTACATCGCGCCCGAGATCCTCCGCGGGGAGGAGTACGGGTTCTCGGTGGACTGGTGGGCGCTCGGCGTGCTCACCTACGAGATGCTGGCCGGCCGCTCGCCCTTCGACATCGCCCACGCCGCTGACAACCCCGACCAGAACACCGAGGACTATCTCTTCCAGGTCACACCACCTACCATCCCTTTGTAGAACTATAGTTTGAGGGTCAAATGTGTCTAGTAATAGGACATACGTTGTTTAATATTGCTTATGCGGTGGAAAACCACGAATAGAAATACTAAGGGCTCCTTTTTACATGTAATTTTATCTTGCATTCCTATATAGGACTATTCCCAATAGGACATTCACCGTCTGATATTGTTCACGCGGCGAACAACTCCAACTGAAGATTATCGAGCCATTTTACATCTACGCAACCCTTTTTATACTATTTGATGTGAATTCTCACCGAGCCATTGAATCATTGAGCAACTTCAGCTTGCTAAAACCCTGTTTTTATTGGCGGTGCGATATCAATGAGATACTTCCCGTTACGTTCAGCTTTCACTGTGAATGAATCTAACTAGAATATTAAAGCCTGTTTTTTTGTTTACTATGCATAAGCCATTTTCTTTCGTTGTAAACTGGCTGCGTCGAGCCCATTCCATTACAGTCATACTAGGCGTACAAAGAGGTACGTATTTATATATACGAGTTGATAGTTAAAGATTGAAATATTCTCCTTGAAGCAGTGTTTTGGAAGACATATAATTCAGACGTTTTCAAAATCTTCTAATACTTCACTATCTGTACGACTGAGCTCCAGATTTTTGCCTTTGGTGATCTCAGTCAAATAAAACTCCTTGATAGTTAATTAAATGAACTGTATAACTTAACTTAAAACTAAACTTAACTTAAGCAACCTACAGAAAAGGATAACAAGCCGCACGTGCATTACTTAGTTTATGCGATACGAGTAGTGCCGGTGGGACATATGTCCCCCTCTCCCCGCAGTAGCCCGCGCGACCGGACCGTGAGTCATGTTATGCGCAAGAACACTATCCTAAACCCCGAAATAGTTTTCTATCAGTCGAGTCGCATGTCATTGGTTACAAAAAAATCTGTAGTCTAGCAAGCCGGTGTTGGACTTGACTTCATAAATCGACTGACGTTCGATCCCAATGCCAGCAACAAAAAGAAAATGTTTTTTTTTATTTTTCTAATCAAGTGAACGTTGCCCGGGATTGGATGTGTGACCGGTTTTCGATAAGTTTGCCCCTTATCACATTGTGAGACTCATGGCCGGTTTCTAAAACGCCAATCAATTTTAATCTACTATTTATGTCTTCATAACAGCTATTTAATAATAAGTGGTATTATGAAGGGAAGTTGAAGATTAAAAATGATTGGCGTTTCAGAAACATAAACAAGCTGTTAATGTATTTGACTAATCGTGGTTGTATCTCTTCGGCGATACGTTCGTGAAGATGATATTTGAAGATAATCTTGATTCTTACCGGCGCCAATATGTGTTGCAGGTGATCCTGGAGAAGACGATCCGTATCCCTCGCTCGCTGTCGGTGAAGGCGGCCTCGGTGCTGAAGGGCTTCCTCAACAAGAACCCCGTGGAGCGGCTCGGCTGTTGCGACGGAGGATTCCTCGACATCGTCAACCATCCCTTCTTCAAGAGCATCGACTGGGAAATGGTAACTAACACAGTTTAGAACATATACGGTATATTACCTACACTACTCACCCGCACCAATGTGAACCATAACATTCCTTTTAACCGACTTTATAAGGAGTATGTTATCAATTCGACTGTGTGTGTATTTGTAGCGCGATTACTCGGCAAACAACGAACCTATTTTGATGTTTCTTATTTTTGGAATGATGGGTTCGACATTTAAAACTAGAAAATCATTTATTTCACATAGATCTAACAAAAGACACTTGTGAGTCGTCTGAAATCCTTAATTATTGGAACCTTTTCCTTACTGATGTGATATTGAGATGGTCCCATATAAATTCTATCATGATGGAATAAGTGGGTTTTAAGTTATACTGGTTAAATTATTTTAAGCACTAATTATACTAATGATAGTAAACTAACAGTAAATATTTTCAGCTCGAACAAAAACAAGTGGTCCCACCATTCAAGCCCCGACTGGAAGGTGAAAGAGACCTCGCCAACTTCCCGCCGGAGTTCACCGACGAGCCCGTACACCTAACACCCGATAATGAGTGAGTTCATGGTTTACAAACTGTTAGTTATCACCCGATATAGTTTTATGATTGACATCACCCACTACAGTTTAGGGTACTTTGTGCTGTTAAAACATCACTCTGTGTAGTTCAGTGTCATGATTGGCATTACTCGATATAGTAAGTAGGTTTTGCATCATGTGATACTATTAAGTGTACGCTGTGTAATCTTTGGCATCGCCTGATACTGTTTATGTAATGTTTCACAACACCTAATACAGTTTATGTAATGTTTCACATCACCCGATATTCACATGCATCATCCGATACAGTTCATTGTACACTAAGTTATGTTTGAGATCACCCGATATTATTTAGTGAACCTACACTATAATGTTTGGAATCACCCGAAACAATTTATGTACACTAAGTAATGTTTGACATCAGCCGATACAGCTTAATGTACATATCTTGGTTAATTTCTTTTTTTAATTAACCGCAGCTATTTTATTTACTATAAGGCAATTTTCACTACTGTCTCTGCAATGTAAATAATTTAGAATACGTACTTTTAATCGTCGACACTTGGTGAAGTTCCATTGTACGCATTGTTTTTAAATAGCGCTTGTACTTTTTCATACACGCACTGAGACCTATACTCACATACACTGGGCTCTAGAGTTAGTTTTAAAAATGTCGACGCGCACAAATACCACTTGTATGGTTCATGTGAATAAAGATTATTCTAATTCTAATTCAGATTCTGAATTGTAAAAGCAAAAGAAAACATCAAGCTATTTTGGAAAATAGCAAGTGCTGTTTTAAAATTGTGTATAAAGATAGTTTAGTTGAATAAGTGTTCATAATGGAGTGTTGTGTATGTTCCCAGCACTGTGATCGCGGACATCGACCAGTCGGAGTTCGAAGGGTTCGAGTACGTGAACCCGCTGCTGATGTCGCTGGAGGACTGCGTGTGACACCACGCCTGTCTGCTGCATCCCTACCGCGACCCCACACAGGTACACACACACAACCCATGTCTACCGTGACCCCACACAGGTACACACACACAACCCATGTCTACCGTGACCCCACACAGGTACACACACACAACCCATGTCTACCGTGACCCCACACAGGTACACACACAACCCATGTCTACCGCGACCCCACACAGGTACACATACACAACCCATGTCTACCGCGACCCCACACATGTACACACACACAACCCATGTCTACCGCGACCCCACACAGGTACACACACACAACCCACGTCTACCGCGACCCCACACAGGTACACACACAAAACCCATGTCTACCGCGACCCCACACAGGTACACACACACAAC
>NJDD01003883.1:30155-65875 GCA_002245505.1 Calephelis nemesis | reverse complement strand
CATCCCTACCGCGATCCCACACAGGTACACACACAACCCATCTCTACCGCGACCCCACACAGGTACACACACAATCCATCCCTACCGGGACCCCACACAGGTACACACACAACCCATCTCTACCGCGACCCCACACAGGTAAGCAAACAACCCATCCCTACCGCAACTCCACACAGGTACACACACAACCCATCCCTACCGCAACCCCACACTGGTTGGTACACACACAACCCATGTCTACCGCGACCCCACACCGGGTGGTACCGGTACCGCATAACGCATACCACAAATTCTCGTGTCACATTTCGAAACAGAATTTCGTCCATACAAATCCACTAACATTTCGATCAGAAAAATTACTGACGTATGTCCCATAAGGGCCAAATATTTTTTTATTTGGTTTCCTATGTTCGAAATTGCGTTTCGATTCTTTCATACGAATTATTGCGAATGTTGCAGGCCATACGGTGTCAGTACAAAGTCCGTCTAAAGTAAAAGACGGTGTCCATAAAAACCGCAATGATAGCAAATCATTAGCCAATTAAAAAAAGAGGTGTGTGTGATTCACACACGATAGAAGTGAAACTACAGCAAATCGACAAAAGAATGAGATGAATATATATTTGTGTCTCTTACCTGTCGGTTTTCCGTTGCACCCGTTTCTAAATCACAACGATTCTAAAGAAGTTTAACTTCAAAAAATTGTCCGTACGTTGGTTATCTCTTACCATCAGGAGAGCCGCCTGCTGGTGCTACCTTAACACAAAAAGCAATGTTTGAAACTTGCAGACGTACATGTACTCGTCGGGCGGCGGATGTGGCGAGTCCTCGTCCTCGGACTACGACTCGGTCTGCTCCGAGCTGCCCGCCCGCAAGCCCACGCTGCTGCAGCACATGTTCTGTCTGCCGCTCAACTGACCGCACACACACACACATACACACAAGCCTGCTCTATCATGCTCTTAATCACGCGTATGCAATAATACTATGAACGAATAAAATATTTTTTTCAATAATCTTCATCTCGTTCAAACAAAATCCACTTCGAAATCGTTCAATCCCATCAAGTTTTATGAGGCCACAAATAGACACACTCAGAGACACGTTAAACGTAAACTACCCCTCTTTATTATTCGGGGGTTAACAAAACATACATCGATAATAGTACCCTCTGAAAACTAATTTCGTTGTCGAGTTTTCTTTTCTAAATCACACATTCATATGAGACATCACATCTTTTTAAACTGATTTGTTTAACATAATTAATTAACAGACTTCGAAAAAAGGAGGATGTATTAGAAGTATATTCGACTTCTATTATTTATGTATCTTGATCAATTTCTTTGCCATTTGTGAACCGATTTTATTTTATTTATTATTTGAAATACTTTCGAAGTATTTCAAATTGACATTAAATTAACATTAAGTCTAGATCCGATTATGGATTTCCTTACAAATTGAAGAAATACTCTATTTTGTGCATTTATGTAAAGTAATAGTGAAATCGAAGTCGTTTTTTGCAGTTTTACTGTAATTAATTCCAATTGAAATTACTCTCGAGTACCTAGTAACGTTACTATGCAATCTTTAAATATCAATTACCAAATTGTAGTTGTGTATTAAATGTCCATTTTATTCTTCTGTCTTATTTTTATTTTAATAAATATTCAATTGCCGGCAAATGATATATAAAAGTTATATTTATTATTTAAGCAAAAACAACAAAATTAGCAACTTCACGAAAGTTAACATATGAAATCATGATATCAGAAATTACCATGAAGGTTATGTTATGTCGGCCTTGTCTCACAAAAGCGACTTCAATCCAAAAAAATAATAATAATTCAATCGAAATTTAAATGAATAAGACTCCATACGTGTCGGTTAGTCCTGTGTGTTTAATGAAAGTATTTTGGTCGCTTTGACACAAAAATCAAGTTTTTAAGCAATTTGTGAGTTGGATCGTTTTCGCGAAGTACAGTCTAAATATAGATAGATATTGTTATTTGTTCGTTCACAATGTTCGAAATTCGCGTGATTAAGAATCTGAATCATTTTTCTTGTATACGATAAACCACGCCTAGCTTTGCCGTCACCTTGAATTAGATGAGTTATTTTGTTGTTCCTAAGCTAAGATCTTCCTATTTAGAAATATATTTCTTAGCCTTTCCTCTCAATTATTCCAATACCTTTAAACAGTACGAAATGAGTTTAAAAACTACAAAATTTGTATTACGACAAACTATACTTATGGCGAATATTATTTGCACGAAATAACCCACAAATGCTGTCACTTTCGCTAAATGTCACATTCGCAAAACATTTTCGTGAAAAGTCACTTATGGTGAAAATCATATTAACGCATAAATGTTTTTATATAAATTAATGCTTATGTTTATACCATAAATTTTTGGTATGAAGGCGTATCTCAAAATGAAATTGCAAGATATTTCGCCATTCGGAACGTTACCTTAACAATGTTTTTTTCGCAATTTCCTCAATATTTTGACTACTTATTCTTGGTATTATAAATTACACAGTATTCTTATAAATATTAGTCGTAGTTCGATACTTTTTTTTGTAGTATTGCAGTTTGTCGGATGTAAGTTTTGTAATCATTACATCTTGAGGGAAAAAAATCACGATTTTTTTTTGATGAAAGCCAAATTTTTTTACCACAAATGAAATTTATGAAAATAAGATTAGACTATCTGTTTTCCCTTTATTCTGAGATTTGTGCATGCCTGAGAGATAAAAAGTTTGTTTAGTTATATTAAGGTCCACGCGAGCTTTGACTTCTTCTTTTAAAATATCAAGTTAAACAAATTCTAAATATTGACTAAATTTATAAATAAATGTATCTCGGTGTCGGGAATTGCTCCTGTATTAGATATTAGGCATTCCGAGTGTACGATAAGTACTATGTACGATAAGTGATGGAAGCCTTTTCCAAACTTTACCCGAAACAATTGTAATATAATCAAAGTATCAGCACCTTAATAAGTAGGGAGAGGATATGGAAAATGTACATTGTAATTTGTATATTCAACCTTAAAGTGATTGTATTTTGGTCGATGTTAGAAAGTAGTGCTTCAAGCTGGCTGAAAATGTCTAAAATATTTTTATGAAAAGCCCGACCCGTGTATATAAAATTGAAAGTACGATGTATTATACAAAGTTATAAGACTTATATAAAATTATCGGTAGATTCACTTTCGGAAGTGTGATAATTGTAATAAAACTCATATATTTAACGTGGTTATATAAACAAATTTAAATTTATCTGAGGTGAAGCGCACTTTCGTTTCTTAGATTTAGGTGATATTGATATATTGGTCTACAAATTAAAGTATTATTAAAATCATCAAATATTTTATGTACAGTGTTCTAAGATAGTGTGCGCTGAGCCTTATTTGGCTAGTTTTTAAGGGCACTTGCACATTTATGTGATATACTTGATCAGACATATTATGTAATGTGAAGAAATATTCAACAAAGCAAGAGAAAGTGGGTGGAAATTAAACGCTTTCGAGTTTCCACCAATAAGAATGCACTAATTTCATAGGCACAGCCAATGAGATGCGAGAAATATGCTGCAATGGGAAATTCATCTAAAGAGAATATTTTATATTTTATGAATTTTAGAATTTTGTTGCTTTCATGTTTAAATATACTGTACTTGGTAATAAATAATTAATTTATTTTGCTCTGTCTATAAAATAAATGTTTCTAAATTTATGGTAGAAAACTCCATATTTTAATACAAAAAAGTTGACACAGGATAAAAAGTTACTTTGAAGAATGCTGTACGAACGTGCAGTTGAACTCTTACTAGTCTGTGGCTGTACGGATTAAGTCTAACTGTACATACATATGAACAATTGTATGTCATAATGACTGTCACACAAAAAAAATATTGAGTGGCTAAAATTTATTTGGAACCATTCTTGAAAAAGTGAACCATTTTTTCCTTTCTTTTGTTTTTCTTCTTTTAATTTATGTCTGATTTAGGATATACATCTATATGCAAGAGCCTGATATCGTGGAGTACGAGTTGTTTAAATGTGTCTTTACCGTTGTGCCAAGTTATGTGAAAATGACAACTATCCTCAATGTGCTTGGACAAAACCTCTCGTATAATTTGTTTCAGAGCAATAATCCCTAGTATTACCTAATAGAGCCAGATAAGCTGCTCAAAATTAAAGCACGTAAGGAATTTACTGTAGTTACCCGACCCAAGAGGGAAAATGTAGCGAAATTAGATTCCCTAGATTAGAAATGGCCAGTATTATAATTGGCATGGCTGCCCTTGGCAAAGCCTTCTAGTATTCGAGATCATTTTTGTTAACCATCTCCGAGACTATCAATGTTATATACCTACTTATTTTATAAGATGTTTGATTCCAACACTGTTAAATTCTATTAAACGTGGCCTGAATAATTATTCACATTTGTGAGTTGTTTAATGAATAATTATCCAGATGTATCCTGTAGCTCCAATCATTTCCAAGATTAATCACTCGATTAGGTAGCCAACGAATTTTATATTTAAACTTAATAGGTACTGAGCACCGAACAAATTAAAATCGTGTATTTTATAATCGTAAATCTCGTTTAAAGTGCTATTGTTATTGTAGATGAAGAAGACTTTATAATGGAAGTAATCGTGATGAAGTGAGGAAGCTCAAGTGTCCACAATTTTTCTAAATAGCGTAGCCGACTATTAGATATTTTGCACCGATATTATTAGGGGCTCACACGCGCGATGTTTCACCTCGACTTTCCCGCCGTGTGATCGCTGCAGCTGTCACTGTCACTTTGACATTGACATTCCTCAGATGTGTGTTGTTGACCTTAACTTTGTGTTGCCAAATATATTTTAATGTGTTGCAGTCGCAAAAGCTCGGGAGCCTGCGCGTACGTTTTTAAATAGTCTAAAGTATTTAATTCGTATTTTTATACTGTTAAGTATTAACTTTAGTTTGTAATTAATCATTCCACTTTGTTTTATTGTGAAAATGTTGATTCTGTTTAAATTGTACATCACAGATTATTGTAATGTTTTGAGAGTTTTACAATTGTTACGTTCCACAGTGTTAAGTTTGATGTAAGTGAAGCACATACTAACTGCATGACAAATTGTATTTATATATAAATCTGTAAGTTCGTCTCTAAGAACAAATCACTAATTCTAGTTTTAAGTTTAGTTTTGTTAACGTCGATGTTATACATACATTTTTACATTGTTTTGACGCCGTATATATAATTTCAGCTGAGTTAAACACCAATATGTAAAGGACTTGTGACCTGCTTGGTGCGTGATTGTCAAATTAGACTGGAGACCTTGAGGATACTGTACTGTTCTATGCTTAACTGAAAATAAAGAATGATTAATCTGAAATTTCGTTTCTTTCTGGACAGATGAGATGAGCTAAAGGCACTAAAATAGCCAAATAAGGCTCAGTACACACTATCATAAAGCACTATGCTAATTTCCCCATGTTGGTCCGAGTACCCTGAATAGAATACACCATGAATTTTTACCCGGAAGCTCCTAAGAGGTAGACATACGGTTAAACTTTTCATTACCAACTAGACTACTGGTAAATATCGGTAATTGTAAGGACATAAAAATACAATAAATACATGATTATAATGAGGCAAACGCTTTATATACAGATTGGTGGATTACATAACTACCTAAAACGATGTCCCGAGTGTCATATCAGCACCAAACCTTAATACTTTAATAATAGAAATTTTAGAAAAGGTATAGATTTTACACTTTATATTTCACTAAAAAAGGATTTTCTGATATTCATCTTAAAAATTCGGCCCAAAATGAAATATGTGTCAGACTCCATTTTTTTACTTTAAATAATCACAAAGTGGTATTAACCTGTTAAATATAGTAAAAGCATATTTTTTAAATTTTACCTATGTGTAACTTCGAAAAATAAAGTTTTGTAAAAATAAATTGGTTATATAGCCTATCGACATTGTAGATCCGTCGTTGCCCTTTGGGCGAGATGCTAGGCCAATTCTACACTAACCCTCTGGACCGGAATATGAGAATGTCATTACGGCGGCAGAAATAGACGGTGGAACCCTACCCGGGTAAGTTGCTTTGTAGCAATCTACCACCAGTGATACAACTAGTGAAACTAGTTGTTGCGTGTTTATTCGGCTTAAAATACGTGTAATAATTTTATTAAAGGACTGAATACTACATGTCAATTTGGTCCGGATTTGCTGAGTAGATAGGACCATCTTCCTCTTTGCCTGTCATTTCGTAAGAGGCGAGCATGGGCTTAATGAATCACGAAGTAATCGGCCAACAAGACATGCGAGTGCATAGATATTTAGCAACAGTGGTTGTTTGAACTATACTACAAAAGAACTACTTATTTATATAATGCTGTTAGCTACGCACTTCTTCGGTTGTAAATCCATATTGGCCCTATTCTTAAATTTTGTTGGTATTTAATATTTACATTTAATTCACACCAAGCGTATAAATGTGCAATCGCCTCTGTGGTCTAGTGGTCCGGTGTTAGATGTTAGTTAGGTGTACATAGACTGCAGGGTCTGTTAAAACGCGGTATTTGAGCTTGGTATAGTTATATTCGATAAGTTACGTGTCGATATCTTTGATACTTTTGGCCTAAAAATGTTTCTCTTAGTTACCAAGATGCTGTTCAAAGTTTTTATATCAATAATTTATAAAGACGGTAGCGAATATACTTACTACGGTACGGTACGGTAACTTAACAAGCCGTAATCTCATGGGAAGGGCTCTGATACAATCTCTGCGCGGCTATGCTCGTAAAACGGCCTTTGTGGATAGGCTATTGAATGCATGCTATCCTTTTGCTATTGAAAAAACAAAGCGATGAAACATTTTAAAGTAAAGAAATAATCTTCAAGCCCATATTCCCGAAGAGGTAGTCAATAGCCCAACCAAGTCACCCACGACTAGCCGAACACACTGTGCAGTCTAAGGGTCCGTTTGTTGGATTTGACTTCGTGAGTTTCCAGCTTACGATCCCATAATCCAAAGAACCCTTATGTAAGCAATTAATAATTGGTAAGGAAGCAAATTTCTAAGTAACGGTTCAGACGCAACAAGCAAATCAATTTTGTATGGCGGCCATCTTGTTTCCACCATTTTGTGTTTTTCACCTAAGACGAAAAATGGCGGCAATACGGCCCAGTTGTGTGTTCTCCCTCCACCATACTTGTACATAAGTCTTTATAATTTGCGCCCTCCACAATTGTGGACAAGAGTGAAATAAAGAACTTTCTTTAGAGCGTACTAACAGTTTTCTTTTAAATCCTGATAACATAGAGCTTGAAGGTATTCATTTAACATCCACCGTTGATAAAGCCCATGCGAATGTAGATAAGTATTATGTTACTGAAGTTACAGGCGAAACTGTTTCTCCAACTACAGATTGTAATGAAAATAAATCTATATCTCAATTTGATAATAAAGCGAAAACTATGATCATTATTTTGGCTGACGATGTCGAACACAGATGTCGAACGACAGACACTAGTAACACTGCAGCGATTACTGAGAGAAATTTTTTGGAACATGCTTTTGGAGATCCTTAGATGTATTTATCAATTTTATAATAAAATCGTCGTTGCCCGGCATTGGATAATATATGCCCGGTTGATAAAAGGTTTGCCGCGTATTACATTGCGGTACTTAGTGTCTTCGGCTAGTCTTGGGTGCCCTGATTGCACCTCTGCATAACTCTTCAAGGATATGGTAAGATACTTTTTAATAACAATTTTATGGCTTTTAATCGACATATTCCGAGGTAAATATTAAACTTTTTTAAAAAATATTGCGTTTAAACTAATCGGACAACACTAAACGTGTTCTGTCTCTTTTATCATTAGCGTTGAAACGAGATAGCGATAAATTTAAGATTTTGCGCAGCACAATTACCACAAATAAAAAGAAACAACAGAATCCCATAAATCACTTTATTTGGATAAAAGTGCAGATCTGATGAAACAATACATTACATCTGTTACATTCACTAGGCAAATTCTGTTTAAAACGTGAAACATTTGAGATGGATAATATTTTAAAAAATAACATTTTACCTAAAGCACATTATCTATGGTCACAATCTCATATGAAATGTAAATGCATTTGTGTAAATACTACAAATGAGCTAGCGAAGATGACTGAAAAAATGCAGATCTTATATAAGATCTTAATAAATTTTAAATATTTAAGTAATAAAAAATACAAAATATATAATTTAATATTCCATATTTACTTCCTCAAGTTCAATGACCGGCAAGCGCGATATGGATATCAGCTGACAGCGTTCGTCGAAGCCCCGCTTTTTAGTGACCATTTTTTATGTTCATTTTTATTTTGGATTTCTTTGTTTTTTTTTTGCGTTATCAGGTACCAAATCGCTAGTAGAAATAATGTTAAATGATTTGAGAAAAAAGTATTATCTGCTTTTCTATATCAAAATAACAATTATAATAATACTTGGACAATGGTTCATGAAACAACCCAACCTACTAGATCGAAAAAATATTTGTTTATTTGAAAAAAGCTCTATACTTTATTCATCCAAAAAAAAGAATTGTTGTAATACACAGTAGTATAAACGCAAATTTATAATGACTAAATAATTTTCTGCCAACTCAAATATCTCGCAAATCACATTTTATGGGTTGGATATTTATTGCATAATATCATCCAGACCAGACCCTACGCGGGGCAAGTATTTTTTTATAATAATTGTCCTAATTTAAAAATAAAAATTTAGACACTACCTACGACCGACTAAAAATAAAAAACAGTCATCTGCGCCAGACGTTAGTACTAATACTAATAAGTACATTGATTACATCTAATACTGTTTAATACATTGGGTAAAAAAACCGGCAGCACATTGATAACTATTCACTTGAGATTACAAACATTTCTAGACTCTAAATCTTACATATACATAGGTGTATATATTCAAAAAATAGGGTATTACAAGCTTTACATAATAGATTTCATAGTAAATAGTTAACACTTTTTATTCCCAAACTGTGTCAGAGATATAATTTATTAACATTGGGTCTGCAACCATTTAATTTAGTTTTACTAAAAGAAATAAGTTTGCAAAATTCACATTTTAATTTCTAATCATGCCACATCAATTTACGTTCTAAAACAAATGATTAACTAAATAAATTAATAAAAAAATAATAAATCTTTTCTAATTATTGCAAAAACAATGTTAATGTATCTCAAGCTCTGGAAATTTTTTTGTGTTTAAATTTTTATATAACAAGATCATATATTTTTAAATAACACCAAAAATTTTAAAACAACATTGATAGAAATAATCTTTTTATGGTGTATAATTGTATTATGAAAATTAAGCCTCTTATAGTCTTATAGTCTATAGAGGAACCTTTAACAAAATCGTATTTAAATACATATTAAAAGAGATTCTTTTATATTTAGATGTTTTGTGTTGAAAAAAGTAATAAAATTATACAATTAGAACAGCTTCTAGGCTTTTTTACTGTTCCATTCCAAAAAAAATAACATTTTTATATACCTTAGCGTAACTAAGCCTGTAAGTACATGTGTTTAAATAATAAGTTTTACAATAATTTAACAATATTTTAATTTTTAAAAATAAATAGACAAAGATCCTGTTACTTTATGACATTTTTAATAAGTTCAATCATACATAAAGCTTACCAGCCATTTAACAATAAATAAATTAACTAGATACTGTCGACACATTTTATATAATATGAAAATGAAAAAAAAATGTTTAGAACATTTTTAACAAGCTTATAAAGTAACAAAAAAATATCTTCTATTTTTCTCTTAAGGCGATATAATGGAACGCTTATTTTAAATAAAATACTGCAGTTATACAAAAATAATTAAATAATGTTAATTATACTTTTACGCTATGCATAAAAGTTTAGAGGTATGTTAAATAATACTTCATGTCTTTTACAGCCTGAGGTTAAACACTATCATTGTTATAAAGGGCCCTTTCTTCTAACTTTTTAGACTTTAATTACATAAAAAAATCGATGTTCACTTTAAAAAATCATATAACACTAATTTTGAAATTAAATAAATATAATATATAAACCAAGTTCAATGAGCTGATTTAGAATTATCAGTTGGGGCAAAAAATGCATTGGATAAAAAAACAGAAACATAATAGAAGAGTCATTTAAATAGAAATACCTTTAGGTGCTGTGTAAGCGCGAGTGAGATAGTAAAAAAGTCTAGCAATACTGAAGTACATTTACTTTAAAAAAAGCCAAAATACTCGAAAAACCAGTGATAGGCAGTTTACAGCAATGACAGTAGATAATATTCGAGTAAGAAGTACTTAACAAATAATCTCAAATAAAAAAATATAACAAAACACGTGATTATTTTTAAATTGAAAAGATGTTTTATCTATTTTAACTTCATTTCGTGTTTGAAAATTGGAATTTATTCGAAACAAATATTTATATTCGTATAAAATTGATCAAGATTTGTAACATTATTTTTAAAATAAACTTATAATGTGATTAATAACATATTGTCAGTAACAAAAATGTCTTAAGCTTTTGTATTTGTGCATTCACAATAATATACCTTGCTTTAACAAAAATAGAACTTATTATTAAAATAAGATTCAATATAGATTGATATTTTTGTTCTATTTCGAAATATAATGACTAATGGTCACCATTTTGATGGGCTAGCTTTTGTTTTTTAGACGGCGGGGCGTTCTTGAACATGGCCCCCGAGTGCAGTTCATTCATTAGGAATGGTACCTGAAGAATAAATATTTGTTGGGTTAGATTTTTTTTCGATTATTGATTCAGGAATGTTTGAAATTATCTAATGCTTAATAATTATTGTATTATTTCACTAGTGGAGTTTATTGTACTTTTTGATGGCCTACATAGAAATAAATAAATATCACTGGACACATTACACAAACGAGTATAATCCCAAACTAAGCAAAATGTTTGTTGTTGGTGCTAGTTAACGATACCACTACATAGATAATATACATACATAAATACTGAAATAAATTTAACAAACACCCAGATCCAAAAATACCATCCTTTCTGCTCAGCACACAAATCTTTGCTCATGCTGGAAATGGTCCCCGCGTCTTGCGGATAATCGATAATGTTAGGCTTATCCGCCAACTTATCAACCAAAGATGGAGTCGAAGCTTGTGAACGTGTGATAAGTGTGCGTGTGTGCGTGCGCGTGAGAGTGCTCAAGTTCGTACTCGCAAGTTGTATTTGCGTACTCGTGTGGGTCCGTGTATGTGTGCGTATGCGTGTGCTCGTTTGAGTACGTAAGTGCATAGTCGTGCGGGTGTGAGTGCGTACGTTTGTGCGTATGTGCGTACTGGAGTGCGTGCGTGTGTGCGTGCGCACGTGTGTGTCGGTCACCTTGTGCTCGAGCTGCATGTGGTGTTGGGGGCGGAGGCCGAGACAGGCCCGCAGCAGGTTGTCGAGGCAGGCGCGCTGTTTGGCGAGCGCGTTGACGACGGGCGCCCGCGCCGGCACTAGCGGAGCCTTTAACAGGTACGCCAGTGGGGACAGCACGGCGTGCATGCTGCTCCACTCTACATACGCACATATAAATTATATTTTATTTACACAATTCAATTCGTCTTTATTTGGTTGGTACCTACATCATTCGTTCCACTTGAAATACGTCAACAGTTGAAATACATTATAATAATATTTTACAATCACAGCTTTTAAAAACACCTAACATCAAACATTGAAAAAAAAACACGTGTGAAATACATAGACAAACCCTGCCTCAACAACATCCTAATGTATGAATCAAAACATACAGGTAATTAAAAAATAATAATAGATGGGGTAGACCAGGTTATGATTTTTGTCTAAAAACAGTGAGCACAATTTAATAAAGTAAGAAATACAATTACATTTTCTTTTATATTTACATAAGTATCTTCACGCCCGGATCTCCAAAATATTAAGCAGAGGTACAACCAAGGTACCCATGATTAACTGAATGTACTTAGTCTTATAAGAAGACAAAATCCCGGAAGCGATTATGTGAGGAAATAACTAGTGCTCCTCACATCGTCAGAATTAAAAAAAAATTGCCAAAACTCCATCTCGATGTTTGGGATACTTAAAGACACCAGACGGTACTTTCACGGCCACCGCCCAGGAAACGTTGGGGCTCACATTTTCCAGGAGCGATCGTGACAGACCACGGTAAAGATCCTCCCATACATATTGGACTTTCTGCTGGCAGGAAAACGCCTAAGCCAGCGGATTGGAGGGTGGCCACGTCTATATTCAGACCCGGGCAAGTAGTGGGCCATAAAAAGCTTTAAACCGTTTAAATCCGGGGGAGAGGATGGCATTTTCCCTGCGCAACTTCAAAATAGCCTTAATATCATCCTGCCACTGTTGGTTAAAATCTTCAGAGCCAGCTTTGCCTGGGGATGCCTACCAGTTAGCTGGACTAGGGTCAAGCAGTTTAGCGAAACTTACCAACTCAATCTTTTTGTATGGCTGGAACATAATATTTAGCCAACACATAAAATGTTCTACCAACATCATGATATGAAATGTTGCCATATGAAACAAACTCAAAATCAGTAGTTTTTTTTTTGTAGTAAACTTGGCACAATTTATTTATTTTTTCAACAAAATAGCTTAAAAGTTGCTAATGACAGGGTAATAAATGAACGTTAGTTTTAGGTTACGCTTTAAGTACAAAAAATACTGATGTCATTGGAAAAAATCATTTGACATTTAGCTTATGGTAGAATCAAAATTTAACCTTGGCCACACGCATACTTTGACAACCGCGTGTTAATTTTTATTTTTTTCATTCAAATTTCAAAAACAAGTACGCTTTTTGCAATTTGTTAAAACCGACATATTTGTTTAGTTTTTCATTTATTTCTGCTTTCTTTTAAATTCTGTGATCGCGTTACGTTGAGTCGAGCACCTGCTCCTCCGTTTCAGCCTTAGAGATATTGACTCTGTTTTCGTTTACTTTGAGATATTTGACTCTTTTAGTGTTAGTTTTGTGTTTGTGTCTTTTACTTTTATGAACACTTAACGTTGAGAGCTCTTACTCCTCCGTTTTCCCTTGTTTTAAAAATTGACTTCTCTAGTGTAAGTGAATTGAGGTGTTCACTCATACATCATGAGAAGAAAAGGTAACAGGAGGTGCGAAGCTTGCGGCATCATGGAGGCCAGGAGTTAAAAGCTGTTTTTTGCTAAGTTTCCTTTAGATTTAAACCGGTAAGCCTCTATAAACCAAATGTCTTAGACTTACAACAAAGTACTCATACATAAGTATGTAATAAGATTGGTGATGTAAATACATATTTACAGAACCTTATGAAATGATGTATAATATGTTTAAATTAGATTGATCTGAACAAGTCACTTTGTTGTGTCCGTGGTTAGACCTATTTAATGTTACTATGGACACATTGAAACTACTTACTTTATATAAAGAGTGTTGCGAGTGTAATCAAGAGACAAATTAAACAACTAATACATATTCAAATTGCAATTTAAAAAAAAAGTTGTTGCACATACATGTTGTTTTTAAAATATTCTTTCTCTACTTTTATAAATATCGCTTTCAATCGTTTTTTAACAACTTATTTAGCCAATTTCAAACATTCACGAATGTATTTTAGTTTCACTGAAGATATTGGGCTCTCTAAAAGGAAAAACACAATATATATGGCCGGCATCAAACCTCACAAAAGACAGTTTACACATCTGGGTTTTCTAAATTTTCCTATAATTTGATTTTGTTAGATTCTACATATTAACTTAACAATTTCAATATGTTACAAATAGTTGATAGTAGTAAACATTTATAGTTAAGAGGTTTAGGAAAATTAATTGGAAGGATATTATTATACAGTAATGTAGGGAATTTCGAACAATTAAATAGAATCTTATCAACTGTCCACACTCACAGATAGAAGAATCTCGGACACATATTTTATGAACTGGGGTGCAAATGTGGCCAAGTCTTAGTCAGCTCACAACAGATGTTGAAGTTTTGTTCATGGATAGAATTTGATAACACCAGGTCTTCTGAATGCATGGCTGAATGGACGCTTTATGAATCCCTTTTATCAAGCTAGATTGGGTCCAGCTATCCAAGCTAACACTAACTGAATATTATTAGAAGAGCATTTGTACAAAATGTCTTTAATTTGTAAAATGATGCTTAGATCTAGAATAAAAATTATTATTTGAAATAGCTTGTAAACAACTAATTGAGTCAAAAATTATTATTGACATATGAAGGGGATTGATTGTGGGATTCAATATATATAGTAGCTTCAAGTATAGCTAAGCTTTCCGCTGTTTTAACAGAGGAAATGAGAGGGCATTTATAGGATAAAGCAACACAAAATTTAGATATCCAGACAGCTACTCCAATCATGTCAGTATGGTTTTTTGTGAGGTGTCTGTGTAAACCAGAAGCCAATCTGGGTAGTTATTATTAACAAAATTGTCAAATAAGTAATTGTTTGCATTAATAGATTCATTATAAATGCCAATATTTAAATGTATATTTGTTTGATATAGGAGTGAATTAAACTTTGTGTCAAATAATGGTAATTTGGAAGCTTGACCCTGGGGGTGGGGCATCTGAGACAGTTTCCTGAACTATTTATAAAGCGGAAAGGTTGTTTGCGAGTCTAGTAGGTAAACGACTCAATTAGACAGAATAATGCTGGCAGTTTCTGCGGAAATTCTATAAATGAATCTATTTGCAAGGAACTGCCTTCGTAAATTGAGAGGAAGGTCACCACCTGGAGGGCATTAAAGGATGTAGACTTCATAGCCCCTATTATGATTCTCAAACATTTATGTTTGATTTTGTGTAGTTTCAATAGAGAAGTTTTGTTGCATGGTTTGATTATAAAGCAGCCATAGTCTAAAATGCTACAAATTATAGCATTGTACCGGTGAGTACCCCACCAAACCCCTACAAGGGCTCGGAGTAAGTTGATTCCCCTCTTACATTTATCAATAGAGTAGTTCAAATAATGCAATACAGACACTATTGCGTTAAAAATAATTGGTAATTGGAGTTAGAGATGTTCTACGGGTAGGGAATCCATAATTTAGTACACAAATATTTCAGGAATTTAGTAAATCAAACTAATTCCAGAATAAAGAGTCTTGTCCAATAACACCCCAGATGGAATGAGAGCAGTTAGTCTCCTAAAATAGGAAAGGGGGAGATAAACAAGAAAATACAGAATGTAACTCTAGTTATGTAGTTGGGAATCTAGATGCGGCTTCTGTATACAAAATATTCTCTTGGATTATTGTTAATTTAATTGCCCGCTGCCTAGATTGTTCAGGGTTGACTTGTAATGGGCAAAGTGAGTTCTTGATCAATAGAGGCATGTAGCTTCAGTAACCAGCATCTTATTTCTTCCAATTTTTTTAACACTGTCGGATGAAATATTTTTAATTTTATTTGAGTACAAGAATTGACCAAACATTACAGGATTAGCTGTGCCAGATGGGGGATCAGCTACGGTTTTATAAAATATCTTCCTGCCCATATCCCTGAAGAGGTAGGCAGAGGCACAACCAGGGCACCTATGACTAGCCGAAGATACTAAGTCCCATAATGTGATATGTGGCAAGCCTATAGCCAATGGGCACATTTCCAATCCCAACCAAAATTTTTTTTTAGAAAATTGGAAAAATCCAACTTTCTTTGTGTTAGCCTACCCGGGATTCGAACCTCATGCAGTCAAGTCCAACACCCGGAGCGCTAGACCACAGAGGTTTTATAAAAGATAAGAACTATAAAGGATCACTTACCCTCTTTTGAGTATTTTAATTTATCCTCAAGACTGTGTGTGTAAATGGTCTGAATTTAATCACTTGGAGAGGTCTTTTTCTTTTATGTTGATCAATCTAGAGACTGACCAAGACGCTTGGAACTAGACTCTGATTTTATTGAGTCAGCGGTGTCCATAGATTCATAGGAATTCTGTAGTTCAACTTGTGTGTGGAAGAGGGTCTGTAGGTTTAGGTGGAATATTAGCCATAGTTATGATACATAAAACACTTACCGCAACCAGAGAACAACACAACACAACTTTAAGAAATTCAATAAGACAAAAAACAATGGAAAGAACGAAAAATCTAAATGAAAATCAATTGACTTCCTAAGCGTAATTAAGTGAGCAGGAATTGCTGAAGGAAGGAAGGAAAGTGGAAGGAGTCTAATCTTAAGGAATTGAAATGACAATTCTTCCTAATTTATCTGTATGACCTAGGACACCAAAGCATGGACATGGTCAGATTAGGTTGGAAAACAACCAGTTCCAAAACAACTTATCATCTTTGAAATTGTTTCCAGCTTTTTGTTATTTTTAGTGTAAATTGCTTGTGTTTTTGTTACCTACTAGCTGAGAGAAAATAACTTAAATAAGTAAATAAATAAATATCTCTGATTGAATCTAACCCCAAACCTCGAGGCTCGGGTTCGGTTCCCGACAGGGGCACGCATTTGTGTCATGAACATGTAGATGTCTGCATTTCCAGGTCTGGGTGTTTATTAAATTTAATCTTGTATCTATTTAAGTATTTCTATGTATTAGAATCATTGACTAACACCCATAACACAAGCATATAATTTGCTTACTTTAGGGTTAGATTCAACTTGTCAGGAGATATTTATTTATTTATTCATAAAAATTATTTATTTGCTGAACATGTGTGGTAGTTTGATTTTATTATTTATTTTACATGAGCATTATTACATATATTTTAGCTGTACATTTAAACAAATTAGTAATCTACAATTCTTGAAAAAATTTTGATTTACTAGAAAATAATGAAAATGTGATTTGGATTAACTCTAGCTACCGCAAACTACATAGAGTTCTTTGAAAAGATTTATAGCTTAGGTTTAAGGCTAAGGAATGTAACTGCCACTTTTGTAAATAATGTCAATCTAAATTGGAAAAGTTTAACAGTATTATTTTTCTCAGTTAAACAATTTTTAAATTTGTTGTTATGTAAATTTTGTTTATAACTTGAATCAGTTAAAGTTAGGATTTCTATTATATTCATTTATTGCTATGTACTTTATTTACTAAATGTTAGGAATAAGAAAGAAACAACCCTTATTTTTTCCATATGTACTGTTATCAGCTGTCATTGTCAGGAGGTACTAGGTAACTTTGCCGAGTTACTTTTTTACTCATACAACATAATCTTGTCTTTGAAAAATATATGAGTACTATATGTATACTTATCCAAACTGATAATAATACAATCTCATATGCATTATTTATTTATATTTTAGTTGTCGAGAATGGTTGCGAGCAGTAGGCAACGAAGAACTAGTGTATCTACCTATAGAAAAACTTCATTCACATCGATGGATATGTGGTAATCACTTTGAAAAAAAAGATATGAACAAGAAGGGAAATCGTCTCAAGAAACATGCAGTACCAACTTTGCTCTTGAAGGCTGCACCTCTCACTGATAGTCAATTATCAGAATTTCCTCAACATCTTTTTGTTAGTCCAAAGTCGCAAGGTAAATAATAAACATGAATCAATTTTTAAAATAATCTGTCATCCTTGTTGACATTATTTCTGGTGGAAAAAGCCACTTACATACACTGGACTTATTGTCTCTCATAATTTTGTTCTTTCAATTATGGTTGATGAATAATATTTACATACTGGGACTGAGTATCTTTTCTTAATAATTGGATATATCAACAATATGCCTAAATAAAATTTAATATACCACTTTTCTTTTTTAGTAATTACTTTCATGTTTTCACACAGCTGTAGCTGTATTACTAAAAAATCACATGACTTTGTAATAGCAGAGTATCAGCAATACATTTGTTTACAAAAACCTAAACACGGCTTAAATTTTATAGTGGCAACTCATGTGAAACTGTTAATTCTTACAAATTGTACTTCTAATAACTCATTATGTTTTTATAGATCCAATACCAGTGTCATCACAAAGGTCACCATTGGTTGAAATTAAAAATATATCAGAACCATTACCATCTACATCAAGAGGTAATTATACTTTTAATATACTTAATTTAATTTACTTATACATAAAAGTAAATTGCAGAAGCTGAAACCAAATTTTCACAACTGAGGATGCTAAATAAGTGAACCTTTGCAGAAAGAGAATGTTAACCTTAGCGATTGTTGACTTGTGTGCTAACTGTTTATGTTTTTATAGATTCATTACCAGAATCATCACAAAGGATGCCATTGATTGAAATTCAAAATATATCAGAACCCTCACCATCAACAGCAAGAGGTAGTTATAGTTTTATTGGATTTCTTTACTCATACTTGTAAATGGAACTAGTCAACTAACCAAAAAATCTTACTGCCATATTGATTTTATTTTCTACAACAGCAAATTTATATTTTGGCAAAAAAAATAACTATTTGGTATCTGTTTTCGAAAGTGCACAGTTGTTTTGCTTACTTGCCTGTATTTTGAGTTTTTTGATAAAGTGTCATCACTCCCATATCCCGAAGGGGTAGGTGGAGGCACAACAAGGACATCCACCCAGTTGTTTTGATAGTATCAGTAAACACCAATTAATTACACAAATTGTTACGTGTGGAGCTAGCATGAGGCGTAATTTTTGCCCATGTTGGTCCGAGTTCCTTTGCAGAATAGACCATCTGCCTTCCTGCCAGGCAACTCGTAAAAGGCGAGCATAGATTTACTGTCACTAACACTGTGACATCTGACTAGGCGGTAGAGTTTCTTTTTTTTTTTTATGACATTGGAAGGCAAACAAGCAGACGGATTTCCTGATGGTAAGAAATTCCCGCCGCCTAGAGACACCAAAGGTGGCAATGGTGCGTTGCCAACCACAAGCCGGGATGTTAGGCCTCGAGCAAAAGTAAGTTTACCGGCTACCTTACCCTCCGAACCGGAACATGTCATGACGTTATGGCGGCAGGAATAGGTAAGGCGGTGGTACCAATGAGGGTGAGTCGCTGCGAAACTCTACCACCTAGTCAGATGTCACGGTGTTAGTGACGGCAAGCCTATGCTCGCCTTCTACGAGCTGCCTGGCACAGGAAGGCAGATGGTCTATTCTACAAAGGAGCCCGGACCAACACGGGGCAAACACCCAGCATCTCATCGCAGCAACACATCCGGATTGGCACCACGGACTTACCTATTCCTGCAGCCATAACGTCCAACGCTTGCCGTTGACGTGTTACGAATCGGAGTGTTAGGTAGCCGGTAAACTTACTTTTGCTCAAGGCCTAACATCCTGGCCTCAGATTGGCAACGCACCATTACCACCCTTGGTGTATCTACGCGGCGTGAATTTCTTAGCATCTTGAAATCCGTCTGCTTGTTTACCCTCCAATACCATAAAAAAAATCTGTATTTAATTTATTCTTGAAAGTAATTACTTCAATTACTGCTTTTATTTAATGGATTCGTTGGCAGCATCATCACAGAAGATAAACAATTCCATCCACAAGTCGGCAAGTAAGGCATACCATAAAGAATGAAGGATTACTTAAAACACCCCAAAAGAGGTCTGGGGACATAGTTGTAATTGCAACCAAATTTAGAATACTGTCACAGGAAGATCCAGGTAAATAAAGAGTTTTCAATGTTCACAATATATGGTTTCTATAATTATGGCTATTTAATTATAGTATATTTACTGGTTATTGCATGCCATCAATGCCAAATACATGAGCCACAACAAATGTAACATCCTTATATACACCACATTTGATTGCTTCTATGATCTAGAGGTAATGAATGACTATTTTCAATTTTTATAATAAAAATAATGTCGCCCGGGATTGGATATGTGACTGTTTGGCGATAGGCTTGTCACCTGTCATATTGTGGGATTTACTGCCTATTGCTATTTGTGGTTGCCCTGGTTGTACTTCTGTCTATCTCTTTGGGGGATGTAGAAGTGAAGGTACATACTAATAGACTACAGGCCCATGCCAAAAATAGATGGGTCATATGAACCACCAGGTGACGTATATAGGACGATATAAGAGCATAAGATAATAAGATTCAGCGATATGCCGTCACCTGTAAGCTGTACAACTAAGTGCAGGTGATAATTTAAAAGTGCAGGTAAAGTGAGTCCATTTTGGACATTTATTTTATCATCAATAGAAACATTAGAAATAATAAAAAATGGTGTGCCACAAATCTATATGTCATCAGTTTCATACTGTTTCAACACAGCTTGTAATCCAATGATTAAGAATCCCGTACAAAAATAAACGTCCAAAATGGACTCACTCAACCTGCACTTTTGAATTATCACCTGCACTTAGTTGGACAGCTAACAGGTGACGGCATAGTGCTGAATCTTATTATTTTATGCTCATATGTTGTCCTATATATGTCACCTGGTGGTTCATATGACCCATCTATTTTTGGCATGGGTCTGTAGTCTATAACTAGCTAAGTATATTTGATGCAATAAAAGAATTTAATTTGATAAAATTTTGTGTTTTTGGTTGTCTAATGGGTTATACAATATAATTGTAGGAATCATCTTAATAATTTTTTTAAGGTTTGTGTGTCTTAATGACAGTATTTGGCATAATCATGTTCTGATCCACAGACGAATAAACAGGTACAATTGCACATTACGCTAAACACCTTGGTCTCAAAATATCGACACACCTGTAATATCTATGTTGTCTATAGGCTACGTTTATCTCTTACTATTGGGAGAGCTGTGTGCTTGGTCGCTGTCTTATCCAATAAAAAATATTACCTTTTTAAGCAGCCAGACTTATAGGCAAATTGATTAAAAAAAAATTTAATTAGTCCTTTTAACCTTAGTTAGTCACGAGTTTACCCTATATATTTTAGTTGTGAAAAAATAGTTAATATGTTGAGGCCCTGGGATCTTGTACCATTAGACTAACAAGTACAATAAAATTTGTTCTCACGTTTAATTAACTGTTTCAGATGTCACTCCGAGAGAGAGATCACTTATCAAAAAACTCGAAAAAACTAAGTGTAGTTTGGCATTGCTAAAACGGAGTGCTCATATTTTAGACAAATTGGAATCAGGAGTATTAAAAGATATGGTCGAGTCTGCGCTTAAAAATCAAAAACGAAAGCCTAAAGGTCGTCGTTGGAGTCCAAAAAATAAAATATCAGCTTTAGCTATTTTTAAAAGATCTCCAAAAGCATATAGATATTTAAGGCATCTGATACCACTACCGACTATTAAAACTTTACAAAACTTGCTTAGAAAAATACCCGTTACAACGGGTATAAATGAATCGGTAATTGAACACTTGAAAAAAATATCTAAAAAAAGGAATGACAATGACTTACAATGTGGGTTAGTCTTTGATGAAATGGCGTTAAAGCGACGTCTAATATATGACGTCGTAACTGATAAAGTTGATGGATATGAAGATTTTGGGCAATCAGACCGTAGTTCACAACTAGCTGACCATGCATTGGTGTTTTTGTTACAAGGGATAAGGGCAAAATTTAAACAGCCTTTGGCGTTTTATTTCGTTAAAGGCACAGTCTCATCACCAAAACTGGCTTTTTTAATAAAGGAGGTGATTTCAGCAGTGCAAAACACGGGCTTCAATATAATAACCACAATATGTGATCAGGGCCCGACGAACATTGGAGCCCTGAAATTACTGAGGACTTTAACCCCTTTATTTAGTGAGGATTTTTTTTTTTATTGTAATGAAAAAAAGATAAATATAATTTATGACGTTCCTCATCTATTTAAATCCTTGCGAAATAATTTCTTTAATTACGGGAAAATGTCTATGGATGGATTAGAGGGAAAATGGGAACATTTAATCAAAGTAGAAGAAAAAAACAAAAGCCTTCTTTATTTGAGTAAAATAACGCCAATACATGTGCAGCCAAAATATCGAGCGAAAATGAGGGTAAAGTATGCTGCTCAAATTCTTAGTACTACTGTGGCAGCCGTATTAAAGCTCATTGCCCAAATGCAAACAGACCCATTAGTTTCCCAAGAGATGATGCAGACTGGGAAATTGATTTATGATCTCGATCGACTGTTTGATAAAACAAATGGCCCATCTTGTCAAGATGATGTAAAAAAAGGTCGTAGGGAAAACGTATCCATTAATACGGACCATGTCGAAGCTTGGGCTGATTATCGAGCCAAATTGGAAACAGTTGTTTTCGAAAACTCGAACGGGGTCAAAGCAAAAAACGCACGATGCATTGCAGGGTACATTACCACTTTGAAAAGTCTAAGAGATATCTGGGCACAACTTAAAACTAGCGATTTCAAATATTTAAATCTCAGACAGCTCAATCAAGACGCGCTTGAAAATTTATTCAGGATTATTCGGCAACACAGCCCAACAAATAGAAACCCGACCTGTTCATCATTTATGTCGGCAATAAAAACTACTATAATTTCTGGCATGACAGCTCCACATAATAGGGGTTCGAATTGTGAAAAAGACAAAAAAAATCTGCTTACAGATTTTCATGATATTCTATTTAAAAATAAGGAGCTGTCAAAAAATCCGGAAAAAGAGAAACAAAACACAACACAGGTCGGGCTTAGTGAAGGTTGTGTCCAAATAAGCTCAAGTATAGACATTGCAGTTCTGAGTGTCCCCGAAGAATTCGAAACAATTGAGACCGATTTGGCGGCAATTGAACAGCAGCCTATAGTTTATATAAGTGGGTACATAGCTTCAAGCATTTTAAAACAGCACAAATGTGCTGAGTGTGAAAAAAGTTTGAAGGTCGAGGATCCTCATGATGACCCCATTTTTAGTTATATTAAATTGAGAGAATGGTGGCCAGAAAAAATATCTTTAACATACCCGAGCAAAAGCTTGTGCAAGTTGGTCGAGGTAGCATGTAAAGTTTTTGAAACAGAAGTGTTGCCCAGTCTGCATCATTTAAATATTGGCCTTATAGCTAAAACTGTTTTGTTCGCAAATTGTGATACAAATTTCATAATATGTAGCAAAGTTAAAGATTTGATGCTTCACAGGTTAGTGCTGTTATTAATTAGACGGCAATGCCAACGTATTAATAATAGCATTTTGTTTGAAGAAGAGAAGGTTGCTGATTTTAATAAAAAAGCACAACAGACAGGCAAATAAATATAATTAAGGTAAATTTTATAAAACTATTCAAATTAAACCGTTTAACTTTTTCACAATACACTTCATTTAATGAGCAAGAGCTCGTGGCTGCCAGACCTTCGTCATTTTATAAAAGCTGAAATTTCTTCCAACATGCCTCTTGTATAGGCACCAACAGTCCCCACCCATGTATAGGTACCATCTGCCTTCCTGCCAGGCAGCTCGTAAAAGGCAAGCATAGGCTCACCGTCACTAACACCGTGACATCTTACTAGGTGGTAGAGTTTCGCAGCGATTCGACCGGATTGGTACCCCCGCCTTACCTATTCCTCCCGCCATAACGTCAATACTTGCTCTTGACGTGTTCCGGTTGGAGGGTAAGGTAGCCGGTAAACTGACGTTTGCTTGAGGCCTTACATCCCGGCCTCAGGTTGGCAACGCATCATTACCATCTTTGGTGTCTCTAGGTGACGTGAATTTCTTACCATCAGGAAATCCGTCTGCTTGTTTGCCTTCCAATATTATTAAAAAAAAACACGTTTCTTTCGTGGTAATATCAGAATTCACGTTATTCTTTATTAGACACTTCGTATGGTTGCAGCCCTCTGCCAGACACCCCTAAACTATAATAATTTGTAGTTTTACTTTCGTTATATTATAAAAGCTGAATTTTATATATATTATTTGAGAAACTATGTAATGATGTTTTCTCAGTAGCCTGATAGTTCCGAAGGTTCTATCATTCTGCTAAACGCGTAGTAGTAGGGAAAAGTTGTGAGAGCGCGCAGTATATATGGTAATTAGAGTGAGTGAAACAGAGCATTCGGTTTACTGCAATCCTTTACTGTGTATCAGATGTTCATTACGAATTGTCTCGTTATCTTCTTTTTCTAATTTATCAAGAAATTTTATTAAATGATATTAATTTCTACAGTCTGAATAAAACATTTTTATGACAATATTTATTGTGTTTAAATAAATGTGTGTTGTGTTTGGTCATTTTCCAGAATACAACCATTATTTTCTGGTTCATTTGTTTTTGGGTTTATAGATTCTGTGGTAACTTCAAGCTGAAAGTTAGATTCATCTTGTGATGTTGATGGTTTGGCTTCGATTGACTGGGAAACTAAAATTTCTTGTGAATTTGTTGAAGAAGATTGTGAAAAAATTGGTACTGAACTCAACTCAAGGGTTTATGACAAGACTGGAGATGAATTGCCTGTTACTACTGCACAACTTACTTGTTTTTCTCATTCAGTTTTTTCAACATATTTTAAAGGTTCACCGTTGAATTATTTTTTCATCAAACCTGTAAATTCTTTGTAACACCCTCGGTGATAGCAACTGTCTAAATGTTCAATAGGTAAAATAACGTCTCTAAATTTAAGGTTATGTATTTTTCTTAATTTTTTTTTTTACATTTCTTTAAAGTCTCCTCGGAAAATAATATAAGATCTTCACCACTTTTTTTACAAACAAAACAAATATTTTTTTCATCACTCATGGTAGCACTTCATTAACACTGAATCACGTTTATTTAAAAAAAAAGTAACATAATAAAATCCTGCCAAAAACTCTACTATGTGTATAGAACTGTTTACCGAATAATACATAAACGACAGCTGTTGCGCAGTAAAAGATCGCAGTAAACCGAACGCTCTGTTTCACTCACTCTAATAACCATATATACCGCGCTCTCACAACTTTTTCCTATTCCTACGCGTCTGGCAGGATGATAGAACCTTCGGAACTGTCAGGCTACTGAGAAAACATAATTACATAGTGTCTTAAATAACATATATAAAATTCAGCTTTTATAATATAATGAAAGTAAAACTACAAATTATTATAGTTTAGGGGTGTCTGTCAGAGGGTTGCAACCATACGAAGTGTCCGGTAATGAATATCGTGAATTCTGATATTACCACAAATGAAACATGAAAAAATGAAATTTTATAAATTAAACAATTTAAGATGGAATTTTATATACCTTTGCTACTTGTTACCTGCCAAAGCAACCACTGCCCAGGTAACATGGGTGGGGACTGTTGGTACCTATACGAGAGGCACGTGTGGAAGAAATTTCAGCTTTTATAAAATGACGAAGGTCTGGCAGCCACGGGCTCTTGGACTACAACACTTAAAGCTTACACTTACATTACATTTTTATATTTCAGATCTAAAGCCATTTTAGAGCTAAAGTGTAACACAAAGTTTTGTGGAAAAGTACAACAGTTAATGTTTAAAAAATTCTATATAAGGGCCAACAATAAAAAGTAAAAAAATCCTGTGAATTTAAACTTTATTTAAAATAAACTTTAAATTCACATAATTTTTAGGTTGCTTATAATGAAGTAACAGAGTTGCTTAATCATCTGCTAAACCGCTTTACTAAAAGCAGTCTAAATATTTTGAAATTTTAGTTAATTATGGGTTAATCATGAAATTGTCGTTCTAACAAAAGTCTCGATGATTGCTTGATAACTACAGAAGAACTTGGAATTAGTATATTGTACTGCTGATTAATATAGCTTTGTAATAGTAACAATTTGTTCAGATTTTAAAGGGTATAACCTGTCTAATAAAAGTAATGTTGTCTAACGAAATGTCAATGTTAGTTTGTGTGAACAATATTTTAATAAACAGAAATAAATTACGTGTTGGTTTTTTTATTTCACCTAATTAAATAAATAATTTAACGCCACTTTGGTGGAGCGGTCCGGCGTCGGAATTGACTTCTTGAGGTCCTGGGTTCGATCCCCGGGTCGGGCAACAAAAATATTAGAAAATAGTTATGTATTTTCAATTTTCTAACAATAAGAACATACGTTGCCCAGGACTGGATATGTGCCCGGTAGGCGATAGGTTTGCCACCTTGCTTGTGGGACTTTAATAAATTGAAAGTCATGAGAAATGGCGTGTTTTTTCATATAAATTTATCGATATCGATAACAACAATTATCGATATCAGTAACAACAATTATCGACTTTTTACATCCCTATTGAAGTTTGAGACATGTCATTGCTGTCGCTGTCAGATAATGACAGACACAACTAATTGAATGTTGGTAGTATTCTACGGTTGGCAATTTTTGATAATTTATTCTGAAAATCTGAATGTATTGAGTTCCGTCTCTTAAAACGTAGTGATTATATTCTCTTTGGGGTCAAGTTCACGTTTATCCCCAAGTCGGGAGACAGAGTGAAGTGCTGTGAAGCAACTTGCCGAGTAGGGAAGGTAGCCGGTGGACTTGCACCACAGGCTAACATTCTCGCTACAGGACAGCGAAGCACCTGTAACATCTGTGGTGTCTATAGACCACGGTTAGCCCTTAAAATCAGGAGACCCGTGTACTTATTTGCTGACGTATCACATAAAAATATTAACCCATAACTTTTGGCAGATGAAAAATATGAGTGACTGTACCGCTGAGCGTAACTTAACTGCGGACTAGAAGTGTGTTGGTATGTGTTACCTTGAGTATCGTTGGCGCGGAAGTGTACCCTGGCGAATAGGTCTGCGAGCAGCACGAGGTCGAGGATGAGGGGGACGGCCAGCAGCGAGTCCTCGCACGTGTTGTGGACCACTATCGTGTTGGTACCGTGCAGCAGGATCTCCGACGTGTACTCGTCCATAGCGCGCTTCGAGTCACCTGGAACCGAACACATTGCGAATTCGTGGAATCTACGGAATCCATAGTTTGTCCAAAGTTTGAACTACAAAAATGTGTATTAAGCGACATCTTACTATTTCGTACTCTTTAATTTGTAATGTATATGTCGGCGCAACCACATTAGTTCCTCTGAAAAACTAGAATAATTAGGTTAAATAATTTGATGATGTCCAGAAAATTAGTTTATAAACCATCAGTTGATTACTTTGAGTCGATTGCGATGTGAAATTAAGGTTACATTGTTATTTCGATACTTAGCCTAA
The DNA here is from genome assembly GCA_002245505.1 of Calephelis nemesis. NCBI lineage: Eukaryota > Metazoa > Arthropoda > Insecta > Lepidoptera > Riodinidae > Calephelis > Calephelis nemesis. The sequence goes on along the minus strand of NJDD01003883.1, from coordinate 38,740 downwards.
CGACTTGTAAACACCTGCGCCTGCACGTGCGCCGAGCCTTATAAATACGGCTGTACTGTAAGCGATAAGGCATTCACGATTCACAAGCCAGTGGCAGCACGTCGTTATGCTGCCCGTTAAATAAACGAAGTTTTAAAACACTTGTGAATTTTGTTTGAGAAGACCGAAAATGAGTCGTCATCATCATGGAATCAACAATCGTGGCGTCAGCATTGATGACGTCACACTTTTTAAAAAACACCACGGACGTTACTAATTCGTCATATACATAGTAACAAATGTCACATAATACAAATTTTTGTAGTTCATATTTTGAACAAACTATTTTTAAGCCGTAGATAAATAATTCGATTGAATAATACTACATATTAAATGAATAATTATAACGATTTTCATAACAACAAACTGTCATCATTTCAAAAATTTCATAAAAATTGGTACAGCGGTTTAGACACGAAAGCGTAACAAACCGACTTTTACAGTTACAATATGAGAATAATATAATATGTATTAGTTATTTTCAAATTAGTGCTTAAAATTGAGACTGGATATTATGCATAATTAACTGAAATAGTACAGTCGTTTTGGGTAACTTTGAATCACTGTGTAACTTTGAACAAAATTAAAAAAAAAATTCATGAATTTATTTCTGTCATGTTTTAGTTCTTTCAATATGGTTGTTGTGTAAAACGGAACGTCAAAATTATAAGTAGCAATCATAACCGAAAAAGGTCAACTGTACATGCCAAAATTTGAAAAATAGCGCCTTTTTTCCTAGGGAAGTTTTAGCAAGTATTTGTTGCTGCGATTAGGAATTGCAATTAAATATATAAAACTTAGTGTAAAGAGGTATGTTTTAATGTTTGTATGTAACATGTAGCCTAATTATTATTTTTTTCAAATTGGTCATCTGTATTTAATGGTAAGAATTGTGTAAAATTGATAAAGTTTCGAAGATGATTAAAATCGAAGTAGTTTGGGTAACTTTGAATAAAAATATTACATTGGGTAACATTGAATATGGTCATAGTGTAGCTCAGTTCTGATAAAAAAAATCCCTTTTTACAGTTGCAGTGCCCCGAAAAACGATAAATGTAAACCCCGGCGTTCGTAGATACGGTACAAAAATAAAGAAATTATTTGTTCCCAGGAATAATACGAAAAGTTAGACCCTTACAAGTCTCTGTGCTCCAAAAACACTATTTAGGCGGTGGTCTTGGCCTTCCAAAAATGAAGTAAGTCGAATTGATGGGTGCAACATAATTAGTATCCTACAAAAACAACAAATATCCAGAAAAGGCGGCCATATTTATATTGACGATGACATTTTGTTTACAGGAATCGGGTGAATGACTTTTTTTTAAAAAGAAAAATTGCTTAGAGATTTTTTTATTAAAATTTGAGAATTTGATCTCATTCGATAGCCTAATAAATGTATAATTTATTATGTTAAACACTACTTTCCTAGTTTATTGTGGTTTAATAAATAACTATAAAAAAATACTTTTTTCCATCAATTTGGCTACATCGATTCAAATGGCAAGACTAAGCTATCTATGAAGAAAATGTATGTCAAATAAATACCATTTTACTCCTTAGGGTTTTTTATTTAAAAAAAACGTCATACAATGTTACTAATACTTGAAATATTTGAATGTTTAAAGTTTTTATATCCAGGCAAAATTCATATTCAAAGTTACCCAAAACGCGTGATAACATTGAATATGAGTTTAGGGGGAAATTAAAGGCAGTTTGGTTGTTTTTTCTTTAAATTTGTTAAATTTGCCAAATAAACCAACTCAAAAGAACACTATTCAGTCAATAAAATATACTTGTAATTAATAACATATTAGATTGTAACATCAAAAAATTGTCAAAACGTTCAAAGTTACCCAAATCGAGGTTAAAAAAAATAAACAAATAAAAGCACTTTTAATCTTCTGCAAAAGGTCAATGACCACGATCGATGTATGGCGAACTGCTGAGCTTTGCTGAAATATCGGTAACTTATTCGAGAAAACGTTGTCTAGTAGGTATATCTGTATAAAATAGCAAATAGACAACAAACTTACCGACATACGGCACGTACTTGATGACGACAACGTGGTCTGGTTTCTCCCCCGGGGCGTACAGCAGTTGGTTGGACTCCACCATATCATCCACCACGTTACTTTTGGTTATCTGTGCAAATATACAATAACATTTCACCATTTCATATTAAGATGACTGGACATTAAAACTGAACTGAATTTTGCGACAAGATAAAATACGTTTTTACTCTCTTTACTTTGTTTTTTACCGCCTCTGACAATTCAATCAACAAACAGATTTTTTAAATTTTCTAATAAAACGTTGCCCGGGATTGAATATGTACCCGATTGGCGATAAGCTTGCCACCTGTCACATTATAGGACTTAGTGTATGCAAGTCGTTAGAACAATTGTTGTGCCTCTGCCTGCCGCCTTAGTGATACGGGCGTGAAGGTACTTTTTTCACTTTATATGCCTTAATAATAATTGCGCAGAAGGGTGTGGACTTTGGAATATAAGTGTATCAGTGAACACTATGCCATGATAAATCAAATACGGAACTAATAAGCAACCTGTATAGTGGTGTTATAGTGTTCAACGAAATAATTTAAGATATCAAAACAAATTTAATAACGGGAATCGAAAAATTAGAGACTAGCAGAAATCAGTGTTCACTCGGCGTCGCCACCTTAACAATACAAGGGCGCTTTGGGTGCTTTTTGGTTGAAGTGGGACACTCGTTCAAATATTCTTATACGTACATACGCGTTCTACTATTTGTAACATTTCTGTAAACCTCCTAGGTTAGTTGAAGAGCCCGTCTTAAAATTGACGTATTTATATTTTAAGAAATGGTAAAAATTTATAAAAAAAATAATAAATTAAATAATAGTTACCTCTTTGGAACGGAACTGTTTCGGCGCCGACAAGTTCTTGCCGTCGTTGTTGCCCAAGTGGTTGTAACTCACGATGGACACCGGTTTCAAACCTGAAAGTAATCACTATTTTTAACCTACTACAAAAGAGGGAGGTTCTCAAATCGGCCGTATGTTTTATTGTACGTTTGTTACGCGATATTTCGTTCAATAACAAACCGATTTTGATTGTTCTCTTTTAGAAAGATAATAAGAGATGTGAGGGGTACCATATTAATTTTATCATAAACAGACTAGTGCCATTTACGTTCTATCATAGATTTGAGTCTGTCACTTCAGTATGTAATATAAAAATAAATGCTTCATACCATGAATGCATAAACGGCACATATACTAAACCAACGTTTTTTACTATTTCTGTCCATCTATGTTCTGGCTAATTTCTGAAATGGCAAGACTGATGTTGGCGGGACTTTCACTGGCAAGTAATAATTAATAACTCAAGCAAGTTATAGTTTAACAACATATAAAAAAACTAAATATTTATTTCGGTCAATTACACGCAGACGAAATCGCGGGAACGGCTAGTGCTCAGTGCATATAATTTTATCCATATTGATGGTTTCATCAATCTAACAATCAGGTAGTAAAAACCTGTTATTTTAATATTACAGACACTCATTTTTTTTATTTGTATAGGATTTGCTACTATTTTTTCTATTTGTATAGGTTTATTAGCAAAACCTATACAAATAAAAAAATAGTGTCTGTAATATTAAAATACATTTGATATTTTTCATCGTCGGCGCTTGGTAAAACTTCCAAATATTCATATTTTTAAATGAAGAAACACTTGTACTGTTTTACGTATCACTTATATTTTATTATTTTATAAATAGCCTACCGGTTTCGCTTTTTACAGCATTTTATTATTGTTTTCTCAAATTGAATTAATTTCCCGATTCAGTGGGGAAAAAATCAATAGCTTGCAACCCCATTGTATAAAGGATTTAAGTTTTTTTGTATCTACCCACAATGAAATGAATTTATGTTTATTATTCAAAAATATTGTTCAGTAATTTAAGTTCTATCCCTGATGATGCTGTAAAAAGCGAAACCGGTAGGCTATTTATAAAATAATAAAATATAAGTGATACGTAAAATAGTACAATTAGTGTTTCTTCATTTAAAAATATGAATATTAAAATACAGTTTACTGGTTTTTACTACCTGATTGTTAAATATGCTGGCTTCGCACGGGAAGACAAAATTGTATTCTCTACCGTAGTCTATTCCGATCAGTACGTATAGTGTTCTAATGGTAATATATTTTCAAATATTTTAATTTCGTCATAACTTCATAACCAAACGTCTAAATTTAATCATTCAAAGACCAATATTGTCTACATAAACTTTACTTAGTGATTAAATAAAAAAAAGTATCTTCACACCCATATCCCCGAAGAGATAGGCAGAGGCACAACCAGGGCACCCACGACTAGCCGAAGACACTAAGTCCCACAATGTGATAGGTGGCAAACCTATCGCCAACCAGGCACATTTCCAATCCCGACCAACATTTATTTTTTTAAATTAGAAAATTGGAAAAATCCAATTTTCTTTTTGTTGGCCGACCCGGGATTCGAACCCGAGACCTCATGCAGTCATGTCCAACACCCAGACCGCTAGACCACAGAGGCGATTATTAAAGAATTAATAATTTATTTTTATTATTTTTTAATTTTATTTTTTATTTATTTAAAAGAGAAGATTAAATAATTTATTTTGATAAGGGTTAATAGCATTATTAAAATAAACGCGTTTAGGTGTAGTCAAAAAAAAATAAGATTTTTAAATAAAAAATGGTTGTTGTGCCTTACTGGACATAGATAGGTCGAGTGTGTCGCGGACTGTTTTGTAGATATTTATAAGATCTACAATTAATTAGAACATTTTATGGTTTGTATCTTTTGTAGTTCAGAGCGTACGCAAAATAAGAAACTTTTCCGATATATTTTTTACACCATATAAAAAGTATCTTAAAAAAGTAAAAAAAGTTTTTACACCTTGTGTTCGAAAAACCCAAATATCTTACGGAACCCTATTTTTCCAAAATAAAATATAGCCTGTGTTACTCGTGGATAACGTAGCTTTCGAATAGTAAAATAACTTTTAAAATCGGGCTAGTAGTTTGTGAGCCTATTCTTTACAAACAAACAAACAAAGTTTTCCTCTTTATAAAACTAAAAACTACTACTAGGATGTTGATAAAATGTATGTGGGATCTTGTAACGACATGGTGTTTTTCGAAAAAAGAGCAATCGCATCGTGATTCCCAGTGAAATGATTGGTCAACCTACTCTGTCTGTCTTTATGTATGTATCATACCATAAGAAGCTGAACACATAATATGTATTTATAGCATAATTTTTAATTCGTTCAAGTTAAGAAAGGAGTGACGCCATCAACCAATCAACATTACTGACCAATTAAATAGTTATAAATTAGAAATGATTCTATACTCTACGATATAATTGGGTCAAGGCGTCATTAGCCTCTGTGGTCTAGTGGTCCTGACTCCTGTGTTGGCGTCGACTACATGAGATCTCAGTTTCTATTCCCATTTTGGGCATTTCGGAATGCGTTTTCTCCGATTTCATGATAAAAACCTTTTTTTAAAGCACTTACCAGCGGAGACGAGGAAATCGACAAGCACTGACTTAAGTTTGGTCTGTCCCGACTTGAAATCGTCCCCAGCCACGAACACCCCGTTCTTCTCAGCTCGCTCCACTACTCCCGGGACTATTGTGTTTTGGGGAGATCCGTTGATGTAGCAACACTGCAATGAGACGTCGATTTTAGGAACTACTTATTAAATTCTTTCATGTGGATTAACGAAACATTTATTATAGTAAAGCTAATAATTCAATTAAAAAAAACATATGTCCAATAATAATTATTATATTATTAATTATGTATGTCACTAAATACTCGAACAATATACTACAACAAAAAAAAATATGTGTGCTTGTGCTAGCGTACACTCGTAAGTAGTGAAGAAGTGAAACTTTTTTATGACGTTATTTTTCAAAAAATAATTTACTATATGCAGCTTTACAGAAATTGGTTAAATAAAGTTTCCACCCCGTAATCCCTACTCCGCTGGAGAAAGTATACTTCGAATCACGCGTGGTAGAGATAAGAAAAAGATGGCGCGTAACAGAAAAATGTGACGCGTAACGAAAAAATGTTACACTAAATGTTTTTCCAGCCCCGATATAGAAGTTTCACTTCAAAAACACAATTTTTATAGTGCTGCGGTTATTACTTATTTTTTTGTAAATTAGGTTATAGGATTTTAAAAATTCCCTCATGATATTCAAATTTTTGACACTTGCGCTGTGCTTGAGTTAAATTTCCAAAAATCTTAAAGATAGGCGTAAATTGTAAAAAGGGAATCAAAAATTTAGCTCAAACGGTTAGAACATTAGTTGGATTGAGACGAAAGAATACAGGTTCAAATCCAGTAAGGGGCAAATTTTTATATACAATTTGTTTTAATGCCTCTTGCATAAATAAAAACGAGATATGAATAATAACGAATATCTATACTAGTCAACATAGCTTTCTGGAATTCCTTCTTTACTTATTATTATTAACTCTTTATTGTACACAACAAAAATTACAGAAATCTTAAGACTAAAATAAACTTAAGTACAAAAGGCGAGCTTATCTCTAATGATTGAAATTTCTTCCAGCCAATTAACTCTAAAAAACTCTTTATTCTTTTATTAAAAAATATTAAATTTTCTAACTTCTTGAAATGGTTTAAAATCTGATTTTTGTAATGGAACTCGACCAGTAGCATATAACTGTAAGTTTACTGCAGTAAGTAAAAAGCTATTAATAGAATTTACAGTTAGTATAAATGGTAAATTCTGCTAATACAAGTTTTTATCTCAGTTACTATATCTGGCTACTCAGTTAGTAACTTATCGTGAAGATAAGTAAGTAAGCTATTAGGAAACGGAAATAGACTTACCCCTTCATCAGTTGCTGCCAACGCGAAGATCGTGGAAGGCGATATTTCTGAGTGGTTCTGACGGAGTGCCTTTTCCAGATTCTCAGATGTGTCATGTACACCAGGTATTACTTCACAAAATCTAAAAGAAAATAAAAACATCAATGAGAATAAGTTTCATTAGAATAAAATGTTCATATTTTTAAATAAAGAAACATTTGTACTGTTCAAGTTTTAGTCCCGATGATGCGTTATAAGCAAAGGCGAAGCGAAACTATTTGTCTATATTTATCTGAATATATATAATTCTTGTGTTCGTGTGTTTGTCACTGAACTCCTTCTAGACGATGGGACCGATTTTGATGAAATTTTTGTGTGTGTTCAAGGGAATTCGAGAATGGTTTAGATTAATAATTTGGTCTCCTGGAAAAATATTTTTTTAATAATAAGTAGTTGCTGATTTTGGAATGTTTCACATTGGGTCCGACGGACTGCGCTACTATCGAAGCATTAATGACAAGCGATACAAAGTTTGCTGGGTCAGCTAGTAATATATAAAAATCCCATTTTGCGTGGTCATTGCATTACGCCTGAACGGATAGGCCAATTTTGCTAATTTCTTTTTGTTGTGTTGGCTAATGCCAGGAGAAGGTTCTTATGAAGAAAAAAATGGAAAAATTACAGGCAAAATGGAAAAAACAATGCTTTTTATCTCTACAAACTGTTAGTAACTGTAAAATAATAAAATATAAATGATACGTAATAATAAATATTCATTAACTAATTATACAAATCGAATCTAATACCCAAAGTATAATTATAAGCTTGTGTTGTGGTTGTTAGTCAAAGATCTAACAGGTACATAAAAAGTACTTTTATATCTATCTATCAGAATAAATTTGATAGCAGAAATAGATATCAGAAATGCAGACATCTAAATGTTCGTCACACATTTGAGCCTGGCGGTTATATGTGTATACTAACTGGACCAATGAGGCGATCACGTATTACGCAACACAATACTATATTTGAACCCAATAGGTAATAGAACGATTTAGGTCTCGCGGAGACCACGCCATATGACGTCATATGACGCGTTTGACGGTTCGCCGAACTCGGCGAAACTTAAATATGCAAAGCTGTTATTTTTCTATGTTGGGATTTTGTGATGACGCACTTTAGTTAACAGTGCACAAGGAAATACAATATTATTACATACAAGCATTGATGTATTTTTAATAGATGCTTCCTGGATTTCCTAAATCATATATTAAGTCTTATCTAAACAAATTAACCAGACACTCTAACCTCCAAAACCGAAACACGACAGTGGCGAGCGCATAAATTGTTGGGCAAATCATCTGAGAACTCTAGGATCAAGTTCAATATTTAATATAAAAAGTATCTTCGCGCCCCGAACAGTTAGGCAGAGACACAACCCACGTCCCAAGACTAGCCAAAGACACTAAACCGTACAATGTAATAGGTGGCAAGCCAATCGCCAACCGGGCACATAATATCCAATCCCAGGCAGCATTTTTTTAGTAGAAAATTGGGATAACAAAATTTTCTTTTCGTTGTCCGACCCACATGCAGTCAAGCCCAACGCCTGGACTGCTACACCACAGATTCAAAAAAGTGAAAAAAATATGGCGGTAA
>NJDD01003883.1:0-30134 GCA_002245505.1 Calephelis nemesis | reverse complement strand
GCCGCAAAAATACCATTTTTTATGTGATAGGATACCACTTTTTCGTGTGATAGATCAAATTAACTGTTTTTATAGTTCAGTAGTAACTTGAATAATCTGATAGATTATTGCTAGGCTTATTTATATTCTAAATTTAAAATATTAATGGAAGTCCTTGACTGATTTTCTTGTGTTTCTTATTATTTTATTAAGTTCATAGGGACTTGATTACCTATGTTATTGCCAAATCTACATCTTTAAGAACCAAATAGATACGTAGGGAAGTACTATGGAAACGAATACTTTAGTGTTCATGTGTCACTCTGTGAAAAATCAAATCAACTAACATAAAGGCTTTTTACGTTATCTCTCGTCACATAGATTATTTAAGTCGGGGTTGCTGAAATTATTTTTATCCCTTTTCAGTTACATTTTAACCATCCACGTCGTAGGTTTTTCAAAGTTTTTAATTTTGTTTTTATCGGTCTATGCTATTTTTTTAATAAACCAAAAATAAGATGGAACATGTCAGACTTGTCAATAAGTCGGACATATTTGCGACGTTTTATATCCGACGAATAAAAACAAACGAACAAACAAAATAACTTAACCATAGTTTGTGCGCTGCAGAATTACCATAATTATTATTTTAATACAATCAAAAGAGACAGTTGTCACCTATATAAATTTTGACAGCTGCCTACAGTAACATAAATTATTGTTGTACGAAGTATAATAATCACATAAAGCTATAGACTACTACTGGAAGATTACACTCCTACGAAGAACTTGTCATTTCCAAATATTGCTGACTCTCTCTAGTGCAGTCAAGTCAAAATGAGAGCAAGGCCGGCACGTTAGAGAGAGTCAGCAATCTTTGGAAATGCCTCGTCCTTCGTCCTTCGTTAAATGTCCGTTATTGTTACCTCTCAGTGTTGGCGGTCCAGAGCACGATCACTTTATCCAGCTTGTGCTTGTCGCGGAAATCTTTGATGTCTGCGCGGATTTGGAGGTACTGCTCGTATCTGGTGCCGTTGATCAGGTTTGTCGCTCGATCCGCCTACAAAAGGTATCGTTGAAAATATGACAAGTTTGACAAAAAAACCTATGTTAGTGTCAGGGAAAAACTGAAGCGCCCCGACGCTTTTTTTAATGTCCGGTGGAAAAGAGGGGAGTTATAAGTAGAATGATTTCATTTCACAGTTCAGCTTTGATTTGTTAACCGCCAAGAAATCCGTCTATTACCTATCTACCATAAATATAAAAACAACCAATTCCACTTTCTTTGAATGTCTAATATGTTTCTTACTGTAAGGTTTTTACAACTCTTCTTTTTTTTGTCTGAGTCTTGTTTCATACCATAAGGTTGCCTGAAAGAGATCGCTGACGTGGCGATAAGGCCGCCTTTGAAAGGAACTAGCTCGCCAGGAAAAAGTAAAGCCGTGGATCCCTACCCGGGCAAGTTGCTGCACAGCACTCTACCACCAGTGGTCTTGTTGGTTTAACCAGTGCTCGCCTCTTACGTGCTGCCTGTCAGGGATACAGATTATAGTGTCGTATTGTAATTTGTATAAACTTTACTAAACTTTGTGGCCAAGCAAAGTGCTCAGCCTGAGAATACATTATTCTATCTAACTTTCAATAGTGTCTTGGAAAACAGAACCTCAAATTAGCTCTGCTTTCTGATAACTGGAATGACAGATACATTCTAAAGGTTTAATGGCTCGTAAGGCGCCGGCCGGAAAATAAGATATTCGTAATCGAGAACGGCAGAGATGGTTAATGTGTGACGGGATCTTCTAAGCCTGGTGGGATTGGGAAGCCTATGTCCGCGCCTAGAACATAGTCAACCGGTGTCAAAACAGGGTTTAAGTCCGGTGAAGTTGTAAAACCGGGAACCGGGAAAGGTCAGTTTCACAAGTATTCAGCATGATATAAATTAAATTAAACATAGACGCAATGAAACAGTGCAATTCTTAAATTTATTACAAGTAGAGTTTCGCCAAGCGCCAAGAATGAAAACTGCACATTACAAAACAGGTTCGCATGTGCGTGCCTTCAATGGAAATTTCCCGAATCTCAGAATCAGAATGAGAATAATCGATACATGTTTTATAAACTCTTCGTATTACCTTTCACGATCACCTGGATGTTTATAAACATTTCAGTATCTGACAAATCGGAAAAATATTCAACCACCTGCAAGTACGTGGATGGAGAACAAAGGATTAGTTTGTATATAACTAGCTGCTCGCCCCGACTTCGCACGGGTATAAAATAAATAAATATATATATAAACCTTCCGCTTCAATCACTTTATCTATTACAAAAACCACATCAAAATCCGTTGCGTAGTTTTAAAGATTTAAGCATACAAAACAAAGGAAACGACTTTGTTTTATACTATGTAGTGGTTTGTATATAATTGATCGCAATCTATTGATTATAATTATTGGGGGGGAAAGGGATGTTGATAATAAACCAAAGATAGTGAAGTCTGGCATCTTTTTTTGCGTATGAGTTTGTGTTATGAAAACTTAAAAATTAATTTTTGTGCCGACCGACTTCAAAAAAAAGGAGGAGGTTATCAATTCGTAGCGATATTTTTTTTATGTATGTTCAGCGATAATTTCTAAACGGCTGGACTAATTTGCAAAATTCTTTTTTTATTTGAAAGAGTAAGCTCCACAGGTGGTCCCATAGAAAGGAACTCAGGATCTGATGATGGGACCTTGGTGAAATCGAGGGCATTCCTGAAAAAATGTATGGAAGCACAGAGTTTTTCTTGACTTTTTATCAATTGAGAGGGATTTTACCTATAAAAATCGTAATTTTATGATGATGAGCTGATGATGGAGAGCATCCCAAGTGAAGGACATTTTCAGCGATTACTCTAAAACGGCTGGTCTGATTTGGACAGTCCTTTTTTTGTTTGGAAGGGTGTACCTCAAAGGTGGTCTCATGGTAAGAAAGTCAGGATCTGATAATGGCATCCTGGTGAAATCGAGGGCATTCCTGAAAAAATGTATGGAAACATAGAGATTTTTTGACTTTTTATCAATTTTGAGAGATTTTACGTATAAAAATCGTCATCTTATGATGATGAGCTGATGATGAAGAGCATCCCTAATGATGAACATTTTCAGCGATTACTCGAAAACAGCTTGTCCGATTTGGATAATTCTTTTTTGTTTGAAAGCGTAGTGTCATGGCAAGGAAGTCAGGATCTGATGAAGAGATTCTGGAGAAATTGAGAGAACTATTAAAAAAATGGGCAAGCTTAGGGTTTCTATTGACTTTGAAAAATGTTAGTAGTGCTTAAATTGTAGTATAATCCAAGTAGTGCTCTCTATGTGCAGAGTCAAAACTTAAACATACCGACATAAATATACCCAACGATGAACAAGTATTAGATTTCTTCTTTAATGGAAATAAGATTTCTTAAACGTAGCATTTCTGATAAGGCTCGTTCATCGTGGGGTTTCGTCAACAGCTTGGAGTCAGTAGTAAATAAGAGACAATCGATTTTGACGATGCTCAGGCGTTTCATTCGATAGCCTGTCATTAATAAGAGACAACCGATGTTGTCGTTGTTCTACAGTCTCTTTCGACAAATTTCTTTCGTAATTACGCTTCTTAAGCCGTTTTTCACGGTCTTCGGACGACTCTCTGTTTTATTCCGTTCTCAGGCGTTGTGTTTTATTCCGTTCTCAGCGTCCCTATTGCGGCTCAGGCGCTCATTTTTATACTTTCAGGCTCCTGTGCTCGACGCTTTCTCATGCGTGATGCATGTACAGATGGCCTCCCAATTATTTACCTTAAACCTGCTTTATCCACGAACCTAATTAGTATATTGTAATTGTACAACTAAAAAGCAAGAAATAAAATTATTTTTAAACAAAAAAGAAAACCGCCTTCAAAAACTCTCTAACACTAAAAAGGATGAAATAATTAACCCAAAAATATTTACAAGACCACAACAAAAGATATCGACGAAACTAACCTATAAATAAACACTTATTTTAATTACTTACTAAGGTAGGTGAGATTGATACTCTTCTAATACCTAACTAATATTATACCTAATACCTACACAATTTCTTATTTTTAATGTAGCAATTGAAGTCGGTGCCTTAAAAACTAAATACTAATTAATTTTTTTTTAGCTGCTTTTATTTCTGTTGGATTTTTTTTAAGTGGCCAGCACGTTGGCCGAGGGGTCATGGTACACGCCTAACTTTGCTTTACGAGGCTCAGGTTCGATTCTTGACATTTCGGGGCCGACATTTATGTGACGAACATATGTCTGTATTTCCGGGTCTGGGTCGTTATTTCAGTACTTCTATGTAAAGTTGACTAACACCCATAATCCATGCATGTAATTTGTACATTTTAAATTAAATTAGTATAATTTTTCCAGGGGTATAACAAAAAAATAATATTTTGGTATTTAAGTACTTCTATGTATTAGTATCGTAGACTAAAACCCCATAACGCAAGCATGTAATTTGCACACTTTAAATTCAATTTGTAAAATTTTTCCAGTTGTATAATAATTATATAAAACCTCATATTATTTATGTTTCGGTATTTAAGTTTTTAAATTTATTAGTATCGTTGACAAAAGCCGATAACACAATCATAATTGTTTACTTACGGGTTAAATTGTATAACCCTATTAATATTATAAATGCGAAAGTTTGTCTGTTTGTTTATTTGTTACTCCTTCACGCAAAAACTACTGAACCGATTTTCATGAAATTTGGTACACGCTTAAAGAGTAACTTGGGTTAACACATAGGATAGTGTTCATCCCGAAATAATGTTCCTGTTGGACCATGCGGGCAACAGCTAGTGATTTATAAAGGGTTTTGTGTGTTTTTTGTCGTCTATATATACTGTGTACTACAACTGTTTGGATTGTCGATTATTCATAGAGCTTTCCGCAGAAATAATAATCGTTCTTCTGTTTTGACCCTTAAAGTAAATACAGTTTACAAGGTCAGTTTAAATAATGTGCATGTTGGTTTCGTCTCAAGGTTATGTACTATAGGATTTTCTACATGCGATAAAAACGGAAATGTAGCACGTCAAATGATGCTCTGTAATTGGAGACGTAACACTTGTAATGTTTCGCTAATTAAGCATTATCAGTAGTTAGCCAGAATGTGAGTTTTTGCAAGGTACTTCACTGTCAAAATATGTCGTATTAGCTAAGCGTAGACCAGTAGGTTTACTTTCGAATCTCGATATCATGGGAATTAGAAATTGGAATTGTATTTGTCAATTAAGGTGCCTTTGAAAACAGTACTAGTGGATTGTTAACATTTAGGTTCAAATAAATTCACAGAATCCGATAAAACAATTTATTGTTTACTAATAACTAAATGTTAGTAAATCAAAATACCTAAAATGACACACACGATTCCAATTAACTATATTGTATTAATCGAGTTTTGAAAGTAGAATCAGTAAAATCTTTATTCACTTGAACCATACAAGTGGTACTTGTGCGCGTCGACATTTTTATAAAGTACCGCCAGATCGGAATTACGGCCCTACGGAAGAGTTTCTGGTTTCTCGATTTTTTTAAACTCTCGCGACACAAGAATTTCTTGAGTATTTCGAGAAATTTTGTTGGAGTATTAATTATCTTTATAATTATAAACAAATTTCCATTTCACCAAGTGTGAACGGATGGCGAAATTTTGCTAACTCTTTTTTTGTTGTACTTAATATTTATTGTCAGAAAGTTCATATGAAAAACAAATAAATATTCATCGTTAGGACCGGAAAAGGCCTGTCGGCTCAGCTTGTAGTTTATTAAATACGTTCTTCCTTTGAAATATTTGGTTTAAGAATGTCTTTATTTTTTTGTTTTAAGAAACCAAAAAACAGTAGACTTTTCCAATTGTAAAAGACAACTATCGCCTAAAGACACATTATTTTGATTAGACGCCTATCTTATATTGGGCGGGATCTTAAGGCACTTGTGCAAGTCTACCGGCTACCGGATGGCTTCAATAGGTATACGTAATAGTATAATAATCGTTATCTTTGTTTTTTTTTCATTTTCATTTCTTTTTATTTTTGATCATTTTTGAACGGGTAGTTTCCGCTTTCCTGCAACTCGTTTCCCGTAAAAAACAGGACGTATGGTCACCTTACTTATTACATCTGTATTAAACTTAATGCAAACAAGCAATGTAATAATTTATTAACAACATGTATTGCGTTTGTTAAACACATGTGCATCTCGAAGGCTACGGATAATTTATGGTAGTTTATTATTTAAACATGAGAGCAAGATGATGTCAAACACGAGTATGCTTAATTTTATGCAAAAATATTCAGAAAATTACTTTCAGCAAATATTTTCCTGGATGCAACGTATGCTTATTGTGTAAATCTAGTGGTTTAGAATACACAAATAAATATCCCTGGACAAGTAACACTCGAGTTAAAAAAATGTACACCTCCGAAAAAACAAAAGATTAAGTACGAAGCTATTGACTTCATAAAATTGTATAAAATGGCTGAATCAATTAATTAAATTTAAATTACGCAACTAAACTTTTGACTTTACTAAAATTGAAGAACACATAAAGAAAATAATCTCTGAAAGTAAAATAACCTAAAAATAAAATTATTAACCAACCGCAAAAAGAATGGATTTGCAAAGAAATTATATCGGGAATCATCAATCAATGAAAGAAATAAACTCTGGGTACCTAGAACTCAAACGAAATCCTCACAATGATTTGTTACAGCTTATAAAAGAGACAACATAACTCAAACAATTCGAAACAAAAAAGACCAATACTTCCTTGAAGAATTCGAAAAATGCAAGAACAAACCAAAAAAATGTGGAAATTAATTAATACTCTTGCTAGTAATAAGACTGTTAAAAGTTGTGCTCCTCCATACTTAAAGACTGACGACGGTTTATTAATTACAGATCCCTTACAAATTTGTGAATATTTCAATAATTTCTTTTCTAATATAGGAACACAATTAGCTAATAAAATTCCTTCTAAATTTCACAATAATGATTCTTACACATTGACCACACAAAACTTAAACACAAACGATAACTTATTTTCTGAATTTTCTCCATTCTCTGTTGATGTTTCTAAAATTATAGATAACTTAGATCCCAATACTAGCTCAGCGGGTCTAAAACAGCCACTTTTAGCAATTCATCTAAAAGGAATTCATTTCGTGAATTGTAGCAATATTGCAGCAATTCATATATTTTTTGGTAAAATGGTCGCGTCTTTTCGGCGATTCATCTACAATTCATTTCATTAGCAGAATCATATTTGATGTGTGTTTCCACACTTAATAGTTGTAAACAGGTTAAAAACAGTATTTTCATAAATATTGCTATTTACGAATGATTCATACGATCAAAATATTACACGACCTTTCAAAGAAACAGAACCGTAAAGTTTAGGATAAAATTACTATTAGTAATTTGCTAAACCCGTTAAAATCATGGAAGTAATAAATATTTTTTACGGCTGGCCATGTCTCTCAACTCGTGCTTTGACTTTGCGGCTTTAAGATTGACATTTGACATTTTACTATAAACAAAGTGTTATTTCACTTTAAACAATATTTGTTGCGAAGTTCCAGTAAATTTTATGTTTCGGTGATTTATGTGCACTTGAAAAAATAGACTGAAATATGTAGGTACTATGTACTTACAAGTGGTGCGACACACGATTCGAATTTGATATATTGAGTGATTAGCACATCATTGATTAGACTGTTGATGGTTTAAGTGGCTTTGCTTCATTTTATTTTCGTTTTGCCATGGAAAGACGTTCTATCAGAGTATTGGAAGAAAGCCCAGTGGAATATTTAGCTACAAATTTTATAGCTTATAAGTTATAACCTATGAGATATGACATGGCTCAGGTTAGATGCTACAAGTCCTACAACGGTCCCAGGGTCGATGGGCCTATCAAAATTAATACGACTTTGGCAAAAAGATTGTAATCGTCTGTACCATAAGAATTGTAAGTATTCTTACTTAAATTGAAAAGTAGAGACTGGCTGTTATACTTAAATCACAGATAGAGGCCTACCTTAAGCTAGTTTCTTGTCTAATATAAACAATGGCTAAATAGCTATTATGAGATCTAGATTTGGGCATGGAAAACTGAATGTAAGTGTTAATCTTTTCCCAAATGTATTTTTTTCCAATTTTCCAAGGTAATTTTATTCGTTATTAATATTTACATTAAGATCAGATATAAGATGCATAAATTTTAAATTCTGAAACTTCCACACTGACAGAAAAAAATTAAATGTGGACTTGTTACTCTATTAACTGTATTAAGGCTAACTACAATTGTCTTGTATTAACAAAATAATGTAATTCTCATAAAAAGTTACTCTTAGGTTGACCATTGGCTGTGCTAGATTTGGCAAGAAGAATTCTGTCTCAAGTGGAAATGCAAAGAACAGTAGCTGATGGGACTACTACCCATTTAACATAACATTATAACATCACCAAGTATTATTAGTGTTGTGTTTTATTATTTTATAATAATAAAATATAATACAATTACTTGTTTTTTCATACATCACTACTAATAAATAAGAATATAAGATTGTTTGTTACATTTAACCAATCATCATGACACTTTGTATTTGTACACACACAGATATTCTTGGAGGTATTAAAGGTAGCACATAATATTTTTTCAAAGACTTAATCGATCGGAAGAAAAGCTGGTTTAGAAATGAAAAACATACTCTTATTGCAAGTTGTCTTTAAAATCAGCTACTAACTCCCAACTCTAAGTACATCCATAAATCCACACCAATATAAATGCGAAAGTCTGTCTTTCTGTTGCCCTTTCACAGCTAAACCGCTAAAAAGATTTTGATGAAATTAAATATGCATAAAATATATATAATATTTAATCTAAGTTTAAATACATTTTTTTTTTCAAAATTCAAACTCCAAATGACTATAATGGGAAACGAAAGATTGTATAAAAATTGTAATTATTTAACGTTGACGAAGTCAAGGGAAAATGGCTAGTAATATAGTAAATGCGAAAGTCTGTTTGTCACGCTTTTACGGCCCCTAAACTACTATAATGGTTTTCTTTATGACGTTGACAGGCAAACAAGCAGACGGATTTACTGTTTGTGAGAAATTCATGCCGCTTAGGAACACAAAAGGTGGTAATGGTGCGTTGACCACTTGAGGCCGAGACGTTAGGCCTTGAGCAAAAGTAAGTTTACTGGCTACCGAACCCTCTATACCGTAACACGTCAACGGCTAGTACTGCCGTTGTTGAGGCAGGAATAATTAAGACGGTGGCACCAATCCGGGCGAGTCACTGCGAAACTATCACCTAGTCAGATGTCACGGTGTTAGTGACGGTAAGCCTATGCTCGCCTTTTTCGACCTGCCTGGTAGGAAAGCAGATGGCGTTTTCTGCAAAGGAGTCCGGACCAACACGGGGAAAGTGCTGTTAACTCAGCAATAGTTACAGGTTCAGACACATTTTGAAACACTAACATAAGTACCTACTTTATGCATCTTGTTATGTGTGCACTAGCTCGTATAGCCCCATATGGCCTTATATCATGAGCCAGATGCATAAAAATAAAATAAAACTAAATATGTATTTCGCTTTTGCAGAATTGTAAAATGTTACTAAAAAGTAACTTTTTTCGATTCACCAAAATGACAGTTTTGCAATTGATCTAAATCTGACAATTTTACGAATCTCATAGAAAACTGTCAAACGAAGGAATTGCCAGAAAAGAATTGCAAATGAATCATAATATGAATTGCCGCTTAAGTGGCCTTTTTACGATTTGGTGAAATATTCATATCAGATTCATACTATGATTCACCGAAAGCGGCCGTTTTAGACCCGCTGGTGTTGATGCCATTAGCACCACACACCCAGACCCGGAAATGCAGACATCTAAATGTTCATCACACAAATGCCTGCCCCCTCGGGAATCGAACCCGAGCCTCGCGATTCGTCGATGCAGTTAGGCGAGTACGCTAGCCACTCGACCAACGAGGCGGAATGTACAGCAAATTAGAAAACTACCTACTAAAATCGAATCGAATCGAATCGAATTATATGAACGACAATACGGGTTCCGACCCAAGTCAAATACACTCAGCGCAACAATAGCCTTAGTAACAACAGTTAAAACAAAAATTGATCAAAAACAAATAGCTTTTGATACGGTTTCCCATTTTTTATTGCTCAAAAAACTTGAAAGTATTGGTATCATTGGAACTACCCATAATTTACTAAACTCATATCTAAGTGACAGGTACCAAGTGCTTAAAATTAAAAACTTTGAAAGTAGTCCCCAACTCCTGACATTGGGGTACCGCAAGGATCAATCCTTGGATCTTTGCTCTTCCTCATTTATGTTAATAATATCTGTGAAGCAGGTCTAAGAGGTCAATTAACCCTCTACGCAGACGATACATGTTTATTTTATTTTGGACAAAACTTAAATGAAACCATTAAATGTGCTCAAGAAGACCTAAATATTTTACAAAATTGGTTCCACTATAATCTTCTCACAATAAATATTGCAAAAACGTCATATATGATTTTTAGTGCTAAAAATAAGAAAAAAGCTTACCATGACAATTTAAAAATCCATGAGGAAATCTTACACAAAACTGATAAAGAAAAATACCTTGGTTTGTGGCTTGACAGTAAATTAACCTGGCGAGCAAACATCGAATAAACAAAATCAAAACTCGCATCGATAACCGGATCATTGCACAGTACTGTTAGGATTCTACCACAAAAAGTTCGCCTACGAATCTACAACACTGTAGTAAAGTCTCACTTACTTTATCTTATTGAGATTAGTGGTAATGCAGCCAAAACCAATATATATCCGATACAAATATTACAAAACAAAATCATTAAAATATTATACAATTACGACTACTTAACTCCTTCTAAAACAATTTACAAAAACACAAAACTTATGAACATTAAACAACTATACACATATAATACTTGTATACTCATATACAAAATTACTCATCAATCTATCCAGTCAAACATTCCATTCACTAGAAAAGGAGATATACTAAAATATGCAACTAGCCGCGCCAACCATATAATATTACCCCAAGTAAGGACGAATTATGGTAAAAATACACTGACTTTTAAGGGAGGGAGCACAACTGTATAATAGACTTCCAGAAAATGTCAAAGAAGCAAGCTCGCTTAGTATTTTTAAAAAAGATTAATGACGTAAATTTATAATAATGGTATTGCATAACAAACGCTTGTTACTTGTACCATCGGTCACATTGACCAGACCGAATAGGAATGTAACATGAGTATAACAGTGAGCTTGCATTCTCCAACTACCGTCTTTAAATTGTCTACCCTACCGGTATCTTTTAACTACCCTACCGGACTATTATTAAAAAACTTTTTTTTTTATATTGTTCTCATGTAAGTGACTCATGTCTTAATCCTATTAATATTATAAATGCGAAAGTTTGTATGTATGGATGTATGGATGTTTGTTACTCTTTCACGCAAAAACTACGAAGCCGATTACGATGAAATTTGGTATGTAGGTAGCTGAAGACCCAGAATAACATATAGGCTACTTTTTATCCCGGAGTTCCCGCGGGATTGGGACTTACGCGGGTGAAACCGCGGGGCGCAGCTAGTGAGAAATAAAGATCTTTAAACCGGAATCTAACCCGAAAGTAAGCGAACAACAACGATTCTATTACATAGAAATACTTATATAGATACCAGAATAAATTTAATAAACACCCAGACCCGGAAATGCAGACATCTAAATGTTTGTCACACAAATGCCTGCCCCCGTCGGGAATGGAACCCGAGCATCGCGGTTGGTCAATGTAGTAAGACGTGTATCGACAACTAGTTCGTATTGAGATGTATGACGGCTGACACACTTGGCGACCGAATGGCAACGCTTTGGCGACGCAGGAACGCTAGACCTAGTCATGTCAGTCGCTGGCCACGACGCAATGGCGTCCCGGTGAGTTATGGACCTTAGGGATCGAAAAGATTTCCTCGGCCTGACAAGGTCTTTTGTCTCCAAAAGAAATTGTTATATCGCGATGTAGGATTTACTTGACTTGATTTACCTTACGTTGATTATAAATTGTATTTGCGCCGACATTCGAAGAGGTAGGCAGAGGCACGACCGGGCCACCCCTGACTTGCCAAAGACACTATATCACACAATATGATAGGTGGCAAGCCTATAGCTAAATGGGCTCTCTCCCTCTGATTGACAAAATATAAAATTCTAATATTGAAAATACACATTCTTCTTTCCTTTTCTTGCCCAATCCAGAGATCGAACCCAGGATCTCAAGAAGCTAAACCACAGGGGCGATGCTTGTGGAGACATTAATGTAGATTGACTGCTATACTAACAATTAAAATGTTGGAAAAACTTACCTGATTAGCAGCTATGAAGTCAGGATCATAAATTGCGGGCCGCGGCTTCATAGTCAACATCTCCTTCCTGAGCTTCTGTTGCAGTTCATAGTCTATAACCTTGGCCCGGACCATCGAGTCTGCCAAGTTTAATGGGCTGATGTCCCATCCGTCTATCACTGGAGAATTTTAAAATCGTTAATAATAATACAATTAATAATAAGAAATAAATAATAATCTTACCCCATTAAAAGCGAAGGTTGTGCGTTTCGCGCGTAAGGTTTTTTTCTAATTTAGGAAGACAAATAGCATTAAACATATTTAACAAAATTATAATTTTGTAAAAATAAATAAATGACAAATTTTATTACATACTTGCACAACTCAGTGCGGTAGAACATATTGGTATGAATAAGTATAATGTATATTGAAACAATTTCGTACCACATACATTTCGCAAATAAAAGATTTTAATTTAAAAGAAATGTCTGAAAATGAGAAATATACTCTTCGAAAAACAAAATAAATAAATACCACATTTTATAACATACTTGTACAATTCAGTGTGGTAGAACATATTGGTATTTTGTAACAATTTCTTACCACACATCTTTTGCAAATAAAAGATTTTCATTTCATTGCGAAAAATGTCTTAAATATACACATGTTGAAAAACCAGAAAGATGTTAAAGGTGCATTGTCAACTTAAGCTGAAATGGAAAACCTGTTGCATAATATTGGTCTGGGTGTTTTGTGTAGAAAAGACGATCTGCTGTCCCGCCTGGTAGCTCAAAAGAGGCGGTGACAAAAACAAAATGAATGATTACTAACGAAACCCAGGTAAGGATCTACCTGCTTACCTATTCTTGCCGCCAAAGAGCGTGGAGTAGCCAGTTGACTTGCGGAAATGGCCTGACACCCTGACCACAGCGCCACACCACTGCGGTTATTTCTTACCATCAGGAGAGCCGAAGAAAGGTGTTTGATGTAGAAAACAAAAAAAAAATGTACTAACTAATCAAGTCTAAAAATCGGACCATTGCCATACTGACCACTCACATCACTTAAGGGAGCAGGGAAAGACAAAGTAAAGTGGACAGGGCCAATTTTATATTATTATAACAAATAATTACATATGTTGTATATTATAATTATTATATATTTTATTAAATTAGGTTATTTCGACACCTCCTACGCATAACTATGTATCTACAAAAAGCAAATTTTACAGGAGAGCCATTTAAAGTTTTCGAAAAATTAAAATAGTCACATCTCAGCAACCGTTTCAACATATAACCTGAAATTTTGCAAGTACCCTTAAGTTGGCATAAATTTGCTATAAACAATAAAATAATATTAGTAAACCTGTAGGTTTTTGTGTTTTAGCACATACACACTTATATGATGTTCTGACAAATTTTTTTAATCATATATGTGCCTTATACAGCTTTTTACATTGGAATATTCTTGAATTTTTATGATGTACTGCCAGTTACATAATTACATTTGGCATAAAATAAGGACGTATATAGTGTAACTGTAAACCCTGACCAATAAAAAAGTTATCCTGAGGGCGACCTATTTCTATTACAACATTATTACGAGAGCTCTCCTGTTAAATATTTCTATTCTCTTATTCAACATTTTTTTTAATTAAAGCTGATCGTCACGGAGTGCGTTCACACCGCCCAGTCACCGTCAGTCACCGTAGTACAACTGACTAATGGGTAGTTGATTGTCGCTCGCGCACCTGTGCCCCCATGAATTATAGTGCAACTGACACTTACTTATTTAAACAGCGTCATTGTTTAGCAACATATGTAGATACATAGTAATACGTATTACAAAATTTGATGTTAGGGTCAAAATAAAAATCTAATATTTTTTCATGTGATAATATATAGTGCATAAATGCCAAAAATGCAATAAAATCGATTTCGTGTATCTGGCAGATACATCCAAATATGTAGGAGGTGTCGATTTATTCTTTAGCATTAATCTCATTTTTTTTGTTTTTTGGTTTTTTTTTTGTTATTTTTACTTGTCTGATTTTGCCTTTGTTGAAGTCCACCTCTGTTTTGCTATATTTTTTTTGTATGTTGACTGGCATAAAAGTTGGTCCCTGGTACTTTTTTGTGTGTTATATTAAAATAAAAAATATACATACCCAAATCATCTGGATGTATCATTGGTAAGAGATTTGACATTGTTGTGTACACATCTTGACCTTTATCATCTATGCCTATTCTGACTGTAGACGCCTGTGTTATTGAACCAAACCTAAGGGAGATGAAGAACAAATAGTTTTATAACAGATAAAGATACAACTTGTCCCATAGCCAGATTTTAATCATCTTATAAAATTTGAAAAATTAAGGCTGATATGAAATAGAGATAATTATTTTGACTAGTAAGTTGAAAATATCTGGTTGATAAAGAAACATCCATTAGATTTCTCAAGTGAATAAAGTTTATATGGATGACATGTTTTACTATATTTTAAATATTACAAAAAATAGGGTTTAAGTTGACAAAAAATATTCAGTGTTTTATTAATACTTCTGATACCTGCCAAAGGCACAGTGGTCCCAATTTTATGACAACCCTATCCCTCCTACTCATGATGAAAACTAAGAGATTATATGAAGTGATGACAGTCAGGCCGTCCTTGGATCTTATCCCAAGATGTTATAGCAATTAAGGTACTTGGGCCTAAGATGGCCTACGGAACATGGTATCAATTCAAACTCTTTCAAACTTTAAAAAATACAGAATATTAAAAATGGGCCATGTTATGCGCAACTAACTTATAAGGCTTAAAAGTCAAGTTTCTAAACAAATGCACAGACAATACATCTTAAGGACTGCCTCACAGATAAGTGTTTAGAACGATTTACAACACAAATATAGGTTTTAGATCCTAACAGGAAAACAAGTTTTATAGTGTGACAAAAGTGTGTGTAATAAGAGTTGTAAATCTCAATGTCTATTAAATTGAAAAAGATTTTTGTATTTAATGTTGCAAATTTAAGTAATGTCTATATTAAACAAGGATATTTGCTACCTTTGACTAAGATCAATTCACATAATTTATCAAAACTTATTTTTGTTTGCAAAAATAAGTTTCAGTTTGTAAAATCGAATTTATAAGGTTTGGAGGTTTCAATACCTATACTCTAAACCAGTAAATTCTAAAGTGGCCTAGGGATCCACGAGAAACTCGAATGGAGTCTACATTGGGAGTGACAAAAAAATAGGGGTCTACAATAAACATGATTTTAAGGTAGTGCATTGTCCCATAATCTATCCCTCCTAGCTAAGGTCATGTAGGAGTCAACCGAATCCAGCAAAATTTTGATAATGGTCTATGAAACAAAACAGTTTGAGAATCTCTGCTCTAATCTGTTATTATAAGCTATATAATTAACTCACCAATTAGATTCCATTTTTCCATTCTTAGTATTCCAGGTTAGCTGGTGTCTGTTGGCAAGAACAGCTGCAGTAAATGTGGAACCATTGTTACCCCCCCACCCTACAAGCATCACTCCCACCTTTCCGACCTTACGCTGGGTGCGGATAGACAATGATGTCTTATACGGTCTTGCCTAATAACAAACAGAAATTACCAATTAATACATTTCAAAGGAAACATAACCATTTAAGGTACTTGCGTCTATGATAGCCCAGTTCTTGTAATGGCCCATTTTTAATATTTTGTATTTTTAAAGTGTGAAAGATGTTACCATGTCCTGTAGGTAGGAATTTTAACTCTTTAAAATTTTAAAATACAAAATATTGAAAATGGGCCATCCTGAGAACAAGGCGATCTTAGGCACAACATTTTAAGTACATATTCCTTTTTTTATGATATTGGACAGAAAACTTTGAACAGTTTTATTAATATTAAAGAATCACATGTTCTGTATGAATACCAAAAATGATAAGTGATGAATTCTTAACTTGTATCTAGGATGTTTAGACTCTTACCGTTTAAACTACCCTCCTTAACGACACACAGCATTGGTGGCACAGATACAGAACAGGCGGTAGCAGGAATATGAAAAAGTTATCATCTGGGATAAACAAACAGGGTACAAAATTTTAACCTGTTAGATATCAGGAGTTAGTAACTACTGGACTTCTCTAAAAAACTAGACCAAAATTCTACCTGCCAGGGTAAGTTTACTTGTTAATAATACAAAGAAGTAAAAAACTATTGGCAGGGTTCTGTCTCATTTTAGTAATTTATTACAATTGACTTCCCTAGAAAATATTTAACATATAAACAAGATTTGTTAACAAATTTATATTGCAAGAAGAAATGAAATTTAAACATGTACATGAAAAAAATGTCTTAATTATTTCAGGAATATAAATAAAAACAGAAGTAAAGGGTTAAAAAAAAATTTACTTAATTGTACCTACCAAGACTTTGTATTCATGTCATTACTATTTTGATACTCTCTGTTTGCTACTTAATAGTAAGGCTATTAAGTAATTTTGCGAAAATTTATGACACATGACACGCATAAACATACAATTTAAATTTACAGCCTATTCCTTATTGACATCATTGTAAAATTATTTCTGAGAATTCAATACATAAATTCTTTTCTGTATTAAAGCAGCACAATTTATTTGTACTTTGAATTGGCTATCATAAAAGAGCTAGAATATTAGACCAAAGAATTAACTGTTATCATATACCTAAACAAAATTATAAAAATACTGTGTAAACCTACTACATATTTTATTGTTTTAAAAATACTAAGATTTTATTTTAATCAATGTACATTTGTTTTATAATTTGATATTCTCGTTAGTTTAGTTAAAAAACATACTATTGTTCCACTGTTCAAAGAATAGTTTAAGATATAAGCTATATTACTCCTGAGACATTTATTGGTGTATCTCAATAATATTTGGTGCTCAAAGTTGGTGTATTTCGATTTGCAAGGGAAACTAACATACTCAAGAGGTTTGGCATGTGTGTTTGACAAGTAACTTATTTTACAAAAAAAACAGTAGCTGATATAACAATTAAATGTGTACCAAGTTGTTGAATACCGCGTGGGTCAAGGAACAACCTGCTGAATATTCAAAACCAAGAAAATATATTACGTGGTAATGAAATTTTATTAAGTTATTGCTGAGGTGTAAGTTTATAATATAGAATTGAATCAGAAGGATTAAAACATAACCGAAGTCTAGGAATTTCCATAATGTTCCAGGCAAATCGAACGATCGATAGAAAGCCCGGCAAGACGTTCTTATAAAAACTACGTTTTTCTACTCACCACTAATTCATTTGCTGATCTCGTTATCAAAGTCTCTTCGTAATCATATTCGGAAAAAATGTAATCGTCAGTATATTTAACATTTGGAGAGTTAATTGTTAATTTTGAGGTTGTATCCATTCCGATATTTTAAGATAACTGGAGTTACTTTAAGTGGAGGATATTTAATTTAGTTGTTCTATCCCTTTTAGGTAATTTTTTGAACACAGTAATGTAGTAATTAAGTGTGTTCTGTTAAAACATGAGATGAAAATTAATTTTAACAATAATCACGACAAACAACTACGAAGACCTGACATAAAATGACATTTGATGACATTCGAATTTTGACAATTGTGAATTGCGATTTGTGAACTGCCAAAATTTACAGTCGAATACCTATGAGTCGAATGTCAAGAATTGACAGAATTGATTCAGACCAGCATTGCCAGACTATTACTTTATTTTAATTTATGTCACTTTTGATCATCTAATGTACGTACGGTTCAAAATGTTGCGATAAAATATTAAAAATACTTCTTGAAACATTTAACATTAAACAAAAAACAATACCAAAATTAAAAAAAAATCTTGCAAGATTTCGTTCGTCAACTTGTTGAACTTGATTTTGTGACCCAACACAGAATAAATAATAGAAATAAAAAATAAAAACGCTCATAACACATAAACCATACAAAAGGCACTTGTGAATAGTCTAATATCAAAATTTACTACCGGATTGGAACGCGGTCACACAATGAGAAAATGATTAAGAAAAAAGTTCAGGGGCTTGTATATTTTTCTCTTTGTACAATATTTAAACATAATTAAAGTATAAATATATTGTGTATTACTCTATAAGAGACTTACTAACCCGGAAAACGGCTATCTGAAAAAAATGTATTAAGTTAAAAGTTTATCTCATGAAAGATCCCCATCCCAAAGAAAGATCTATTCAACTATCACCCCACATTAGTAACTTCCTTGTTCTCCAAAAATATGGAGTCCATAATCAACTGCAGGTTTAAGGGTACTTAGAGGAGTAACTGCGGCTACAGTCTGTCAGGAAAGTCATGAAAAGGAAGTCTACGGATTTACCATGGTCTATTATCATATATATACAACATTTTGATCTTGCATACATTAAAAAAATTACATGTCCGAGTTGCTTGACAGGGACAGCGGCAAAAACTCAAAACATTTTCATAATTACCTGACCACATTGCGGTCTGTGATACCCCTAAGAATCACAATTGTCTATTTTCATTTAAAATTTTGGCGGGGTCGAGAGAAAAGAGGATTTGCGTTTTTTTTTCAACAATAAAAAAAATGTTATCTTCCGTCACTTAAGTTTCATTACAATTTCATTTTTATAAAATTAAATTTCAGCTTTTGTGTAAATCCAGGGAATAAGAATTTGGAAGTAAGTATTTTAATTGTTTTATGATAGGACACGTTGCTTTGTGTAAAAATTAAAAAACTCAGTAATAACGTTTTTGGAAGTACTAAAGTACATTATACAAACATATCCATATTATTTAAAACTATTATTACGCGCGACTTCGTTGAATAACATTTTTTTATTTTTGGGTTGTTAGGTTTATAAAACACTTGGAGAAAATGCAAATTTAAATAATTTCATTTTTGCTGTAAGGGTGTATATTATAAGGGGGCTCATTTTGTTTTCAGGACTCTTCATTAGTGAATTGAAGGAGGAGTCAAATGAAGAGTGGATACTTGCGTCTTTTTTTCTTATTTCTTTACACCACATACAAAGTTATGAGCAACTTATCATAACGAGCGATGAAAATTGAAAGAATTTTCAATTCCTTATTCAACGGAAGTAAATAAACTGCTATGTGATATTAAAAATGTGTTTAAAAAGATATGTACTTATTGCGTTTCTTAAATTTCATTTTTGATTTTAGCTTAACTGGTAGTGACAAAGAGTAAATACATCGTTTGTCACCATCATACCGTAACTGCCGTGACTCTACCGGCTACACTACCTTCTGGACTGGAAGACAGTGTCAAACACTTATTATGATGGCAGGAATAGGCAAGATGCTGAATCTTTACCTAGGAAAGTTGCCGCACAGCCCTCTACCACCAATGATCTTGTTGGTGATACCTCTTTTAATAACCTATTTAAAGTTAGATGTTTTTTTTTGCGATTCTTCACAAAGAATTTGGACCAACACGGTGATACTTTAAAATAGTGTTTACGTTTTATATGTCACATTTTGTACCATTATTTTCATTGTTATTATAAAAGTAAATGAAAGGCTGGTACGACTAGCACTGGTCGTGAGGCACCTTTTGGCGCAAAGAGATAATTATACATGTTAAAATTTACATGAATTGATCTAACCCCAAAGTTACAAAATTATTTTGCTAATTTTGTTGGTATTAGCAAATACACTGGTATAAGTCAGACATAAATAATACACATACGAAAAATACGAATATATAATTGCTTAATATGGTCGAAATCAAACATCGTTATTCGTCAACTTGGTTATTACGCGCATATCTAATATAATATTATGTTAACTTCTCCATATGTTAACCAGCGGAGCCAGTTGCATAATGAATGATTTGTTTTGTTCCAAATTTAATACGTCAGCCAGAGTGCCAGGAGCCAGTTGCATAATGAATGATTTGTTTTGCTCCAAATTTAGTACGTATTTTTTGTCCGCGATGGAATCCAAAACTACTAAAATCATTACAATCAAAATTTTCACACTGTGTGCAGTTTAATCCAACTTGAAAGATAGGATAGCCAATATCTCAATGTATGGTAAAAAATTACCATCAGAGCGAAGCCAGAACAGCAGCTAATGATTGATATGTCCTAATAGTCGCTTAATCTTTTTCAGACGAAATCCTTTTAAAGTCTAAACTGCAAGACACAGCTACGTTTACAGTAGATAAAATTAACTTTTGAACGTAGTCAATTCAGATTTTCCAGACCTACGAAGATGCAAAAATTCGCTACGAGTATGAGTTCACGTACTTACTATGTTAGTTTATTTTCTGAAGTAAAAAAAATCTGAAATGAATAGGTACATCGATTCTAAATCCAAGCCTTCATCTCTATAACAGGAAGACTATAAAAAGTTTAAAATGCATTATCCTAATAAAGTTGCCGAAGAAATTTTGTCGCCGCTTCTTCTTCTGACTAGCTAGGTTTGGCGGCAGTACAAAGTAGATAGAATGTAGTACCTAGTTGCAAGGGTTTTCGTTTTGCCGTATCTTTTCTTGACAGGCTCGATTTGACTTATGCTTGCTAGAGCTAATAACATTAATTTTTTGAATTGAATAAAACATGAAAATTTTCACTTTTGTAAACAAATGCGCTACATACCCATAATCCATATGTTTCCTAAATGTATATATTGTTTATTTCATTTCGGTGTTTGATTATAATGTTTGTAAGCAATATTAATCATTAAGATAAGCAGCACGTTCTATCCTGAGGTAGTCTTTTTCTTCATTCATATATCATCACAAGGACTTCTGGTATGATCTATGTAAAATAATGTTTTATTATTTTCCTTAATCCGAAACAAATTAAAGAGTAAGTTTGCAAGGATGTCTCTCAAAAATTCTGGCTGTCTACAAAAATGTCAAGAAAATTTGTTTTCTTGCAGTTAGTATTTAAATTTAGTTCAAGTTGATAGATCTTCTTGCTAGCTACTCTAAAAAGTGAAGTACAGTACCTAAAGCAATTTGAGAATTTAAAATTCCCACGCTTATAATAGTTTACCTCACGAAGCCGCAACGGCGCTGGTGTCATCATCATCATCATCACAGTAATGACAACACAGGCTTATTGCCAAACCTCCGCTGTCACGTCATAGGTTCTTAATTGTCTATAATAAGTTTTTTATCACAAACTAATTATATTAGTTAGATAGGTAAAGTAAATCGGAATACATTTATATGTACTACCACCACCACTGTGTGTAACACCACTTTTGTAAATGGTGTTAGAAAAATTGTTTTTAAGGTGTTTCAAGTATTTATGGAAGAATTTCAAACCGTACAGTTACTTTCCGATTTTGATGTTTACGGATGAACAAAGTGTTAACTCCAAGTTATGTTTAATAAATAACAGAGAAATGCTTATATCTTTAGATAAATTGGTTTTTTATTTTAAATTACATATCTTAAATATTTTTTTACATTTTATGATAGTGTGAAACACACGGTAGAGAGTATTTATGGTCTGTGGTTTGAAACTCGTCTCTTAATCGTACTCATACTCACCAGGTACAAGCTTAGCCCCATTTGACGACAATCAACGTCAATCTTCTAATGATTTCCCTAAATGTTTTAAGGTGAGTATGTGGCAAATTTTGTTATAAGAGTAGACATGAGGAAAAAAGATGTGTGTATTGTTTTTTTTTTGCTAAAGAACAGACAGACAGACACCACAGATATTATTACTAGTGCTTAGCTGTCAGATAGCTGGGGTGTAACCATGGTGTAATTAATCTGTCAAACCGGAATATGATAGAGTCAACATGGCAAAAGAGACAAATTCCTGGGGGCTGGCTATGTATCTCAGTTGCCAACTCGAAATGTTTTAGTGTACATCAAATAGCTCTCAAATGACGTGTTTTATATTTGTTATCTTCAGTGATCAACAGAAATACAGTAGAGATAGCAAACACAAATGACGTCATTTGATGTACACTTTTGCAGTTTGAGTTGGCAAATCAGATACATAATCACCCCCCTGTACTACACTCTACCATTAGTGGTTTTATTGGCGAGTCACCTGGCACCCTGGCAGGGAGGCAGGTGATATTTTTTATATAGTGGACCCACACTGACGCATGGTAAGATTTATGTAATTAAATACCATATATTTTTTACAATTACTGGTGTTTTTTAAAGTATTTTCTTTCAACGCTGTTACTTTCAAAACTTTCTTATGTAATATTTGAATAATTGTTGCTGGCAATACTATACACGATTTGTCCATAGAGGTCAATTTGTCTGTTTTCACGTCTTTGGTTTTCACGTCTGTCAATGAAAACTGTCAAGTAAATGTACAAATTGTAACCTTGTACATGAAGCAATTTGTTGTGAATTTATTAATTAGTTTTGTAAAGAGTTCTTCGTTACAAAGTTGAATTTCCGTTTTGCCCAGAATATACGGCAATTGATATTTAGTGCATAATAGTAAAATACATCTAGATTTTTAACACTAATTCTCTATATCAATAATGACTGGTAAACATAATATCATTCGTAATTGAACATATATATTAGTGTACTTTTAATATTGGTAATTTCTGATTTTGTAGATAATCAAGATACACCAATTAATAGTGATGATGGTGAACTAGTTCCTTCAAACAATCATGAACAGTCTCCTCCACCTCCTTCAACGCCGCCACCCGGCAATGAAGAAACACAAGAATTGATCATAGTCGATGAAAACACTGATATTCTTGACCTGAATCATGGAAGAATCGGGAAAATCGAAAACCTTGAACCTCTTAAGAACTTAGAGAGGTTAGTTATTTAAAATTTTAGTGAGATATGTGTCAATATTCTTTATGTTGAAGAAGAATGGTGAGTCATCATACAGGATGTAATTTATGCCTCAACCTTAGAAAGCATAAAGCTACTGATCAGCTTCAATTTTTTATGGAAGATATTATTATGATAAACACACTCAAACCGTTACAATTTCATTTTAGCAAGCATACGAAAAATTGTTAAAACATTTAATTTTGTAAAAACGTGCAGGTAAAGTGTTTAGTAAAAACAAGTTTGTGTGTGCATATTTGTGTGCAACAATTTTTTTTTAGGATATCATCAATCATTGTTTTTTCTCTCAAATCTCTCGAGTTGTACCCCAACTAGTGTAATTTGGATTTCTTCCAATAAGCAAATAAAATAGTTGACACCTACATAATACTTTCAAAGTATTGGATGGTTCAGATATTTAATTTACTTACTATGAAACCTACATAAGAATTTGTAGCCGATCAGACACTTAACATCTTCAAAAGTGCCTCCCAATATATTGTGTAAATATTATTGTTATGAGTTGTTTGTGCATGATAATATTTTTAGATATCAATTTGTACATCTTATTTGTTTGTTCACACATAACGGAAAAGGTGTTTGATAAATTTTGATGTGGTTTGTATCTGTTTGAAGTTGTTTTAGTTTGAGGCTTTTGATTACAGGAAAGTTCCTGTTAAGTATTATCAAATTTGATCAAGTATTACCAGAAATGTTGATGGTGAGAAAATGTAATTAAAGGAAGATGTTTACTCTCATCAATTTCTTTACTTGCATATTTTGCTGTTTTTCAAATTTAATAATTTTGTATCATAAAATAACTAATTATACAATCATTTAAAAGAATGCAACTTTTGGAAACATTGAATGTTGCAAAGTCTCTCCTGATTCTGTTCTTAAGTCATGTAGCAGAATGGATTCATTTTTGATGAGAGAATAAATTGTGATTAGTTTACTCCATCTCTGCTGAATGTTTATTAATACTGAATTTGTATAGTGTCAGTTTCAACCTTGGTGTAAATTTAAACTTGCTTTAGGTGGTACAAGTTTAACTGAAATGTCATAACCACTGAAATTACCATCAGTCTAAAATGATTAATTGCTTTTTGGCTAAACAATTATGAAAACTTTCAAATAAATAAGAAATCAGACTATGTATTACTACTATTGACTACTTAGTGTAGAGTGTTTATAGTAGTAGTGTAGCCACTGGTTCCAATTTTGAGTTTGTCTTAATTTTAATATTTGACAAATTAAATTATTGTTGTTACATTGTACTTTATTAACTGCAGATATTTATTTCAGATTGTATTTGCGATGGAATTTTATAAAAAAAATTGAAGGTCTTGATACTCTAAGCACTCTGGTAGAGTTGGAGCTTTATGACAACCAGATTGTTGTCATTGAGAATTTGGATAGTCTTGTCAATCTTGAGTAAGTGTGTACTGGTTTTCCTGAGAGTTGGGATAGAAAAAGTTATTTTTATCATGCACCTATTGCCTCTTTTAGAATTCCTAATAAATATAAAATAAACATAATATCCCTGGACAAATTACACAATTTGGTCTAACCCCAAAATAAGCAAATTATGTGCTTGTCTTATGGGTGTTACATAATACATGGAGATGCTTAAATAGATCCTATTCTAAAATATTTATTAGTACCCAGACATCTATTCTCATCATACAAATACACAAATGTTCCTGTTGGGGAATCGAACCCAAACATGTCTGTTCAATATTTCTCGGATGGGTATTGATTACTCTACCTTTTCCTGTGGGCAAAATTT
Source organism: Calephelis nemesis (assembly GCA_002245505.1). Classification (NCBI taxonomy): domain Eukaryota; kingdom Metazoa; phylum Arthropoda; class Insecta; order Lepidoptera; family Riodinidae; genus Calephelis; species Calephelis nemesis. Next base: position 5,091 of record NJDD01003883.1, on the reverse strand, counting down.
TAGTGTTTGTTATAACAAATAAACAGAGGCCATGTTGCACTTACATTTTATTTAAACTATTTAATGATAAAAGATTATTTAATTAGTACAGATTTTTGAAATCTCATATCTGGGAGCCTGTAAATAAACTGTTGTGTTATTATACAACATACATATTACATACAATATATATCACAGTTATTTTTTTCATATAATGAGAATAAACTAGACTATTATAACAAAAATATTTTATGTTTTCAGAATTCTGGATTTATCTTTTAACAGAATAAAAGAGATTGGAGGTTTGGGAAATCTCTTAAATTTAAGAAAACTCTTTGTAAGCTCAAACAAAATATCGGAAATTAAAAATGTGAATCATTTACCTAAGCTGGAGCTTTTGGAACTTGGAGACAATCGAATAAGAGTGAGTATCTGTATTTAGTAATTTATAGAACATTGATTTATTTCAATTCACAGTTATACTGTATGATGCTTCGCTATTTACCATCATGGTAAAATGTATATACATTATATTATTTTTTCTTAAATGTAGTATACCAATGTTATGTAAAAAAAACTCGAAATGGTACATTTTCACATTTAGAATTTAAATGTGTTTGTGTAATTAAGTTAATTAAATGCTTTTTTTTAGAAAAATTACCAATATATATTTTTTAGTTAAAGAAACACTCTTTTTACAGGAAATAAAAAATTTAGAAGGTATGAAAACACTCAAAGAATTATATCTCGGTAAAAACAAGATAAATAAAATACAAAACTTGGAAGATCTCAGTAATCTTGAGATACTGGTGCTTCAAAGCAACCGTCTAACAAAGGTTGAAAATCTTGAGGCGTTAACAAACTTGGAACAACTGTACATATCTGAAAATGGTATTTCTGTAATAGAAAATTTGCAAAATCAGATTAAACTACAAACGTTGGATTTATCTATGAATAGAATTACTGTTATTGAAAATATTAGACATATGACTGATTTAGAAGAACTATGGGTAAGTTATATATTTTTAACTAGCTGTATATTTACTATTTTCATACAAACTTTCATCCCCTATTGTAGTCCTTTGGGTGTTGAATTTTGAAAATAAAAACCTTAGCCTATGTTTGAACTGGATTTTTTTAGTTTTAAACATATCAAATTCCATCAAAATCAGCATAGCGATTTAGCTGGGAAAGAGCAACAAACAGACTTTCGCATTTATATTAGTATGGATAATGTAAGAATAAAGATATTTTTTTATTTTTAACATCACAAAGCAAGCCAGTTTTGCTGTTATAGCACTTTTAGGGCTTTGTTATTGTTTTTTCACCAATCTGTTTACTTTTTTATTCATTTGTTTGTTTTGTTAAATTATATGATGTGTTACATTTGTTTGGTTTGTTTCTTTTGGTGTGAATTTGATGGAACTTCTACAAATTTTAAAGAAAGAACAAATTTCACCTGAGGATTGAGACTGGATTTGAACCTAAACCCTTTTGTCTCATGCTGACGAATGTTTTAACCATTTAAGGGAACATTCATGGAACATATTTTAATAATATACAGTATTTTATCTAGATTCATAAGAATGTTTGTTGTAAAGTTATATGCACCCAGCACATAATTTTACAACATACATTCTTATATAAAATATTATATCCTGGAATAATTAAGAGAAATTAGTAGGAGTTAAGGGATAAAAATATTGTTATAGCTTTTTTACAGTATTAGAATTAAATCTTTAATTGATCGCATCTGTGGTCTAGTGGTCCGGGTTTTGGACTTGACTGCATGCAGTCTTGGGTTCAAATCCCGGGTCGGCCAACAAAAAGAAAATTCGATTTTTCCAATTTTCTAATAAAAACAAAATGTTGGTAGGGATTGGAAATGTGCCCGGTTGGCGATAGGCTTGCCACCTATCACATTATGGGACTTAGTATCTTCGGCTAGTTGTGGGTGCCCTGGTTGTGCCTCTGCCTACCTCTTTGGGGACACGGGCGTGAAGATACTTTCCTTTTTTTTAGATTAAAAAAAATACTAATACTGTAATACTAATAAAATATTCCTTACTGTTGATTATTTATTTGAGAACACAAACCTTGAGGTTTAACACCTAAGTCCATCGACAAACCGCGAGGTTCAGGTTCGATTTTTGACGGATGCAGGAATTTGTTTGCACATTTAGCAGTTCGTCGTCGGACTTTACTTGACGTCCTGGGTTCGATTCCCAGGTCAGGCAACTTGTCTTGTTCGGGTATCTATCTTAATATTTCTATGTATGAGTATTATTGACTAACACCCATAACCAAAGCATATAAGTTGCTTATTTGAACTTAATTCGTCCAATAATATTATTTTTATTTGAGGACTTTTTTCATGCAATCAGTTGATATTTTTGTACTTTTTTCAGCTAAACAATAATCAAATCTCTGATTGGTCGTCAGTGGAATATCTTCAAGAAAACAAGAAGCTTGCAACAATATATTTAGAGCATAACCCTCTAGCTGCAGATCCAGCTTACAGGCGGAAGCTTAAGTTAACCCTTCCATCGCTGCAGCAAATAGATGCAACACTGTGTAGATAAGATGTTGTTTTTTCTTATTTAGATTTTGCAATGTTATATTGGGTAGTAAAACCTACTATATGTCGAGATTCACATAATACTTATTGTTTTCACAAAAGTATTTATTAGAAAATAATATATTTGTGTGCAAATACGTATCGAAAGTCCTGCTATTGCTCTGCTGGATTGATACCTTCCCCAATTCCTATCGCTGAAACGTCAGTGCTCGTCACTAATTGTTATATAGATAGTAAACTTTTGATAAATACAATCGAGCCTCTGATTCCAATTCCGTCCGCTTGTTTGCCTTCCTGTATCAATATTGTTGACAATATTGTCAAATTGACTGATCTGACTGATGAGATAATTTTTTAAAGGCATGCAACATATTATCAATAACCTTAGACTGCAACCCTATTTTTACATACTTTGTGGCTAAATAAGTTCATGTTGTAATTATAATAAATTTATTTTATTCCATCTATTTATCTGCACTAATATGGTAGAAATCATATTTTCAAGACTGAATTAAACCATGTTTCAACTCGACTGACCAACTTCTTTAATATTACCTATCTTTTTTCCAACGGTAACTATTTGCAGTAGCGGTAATATTAATAACTCTTAGTGAAAAGTATTTAAGTCTAAAAGTTAGTCATCAAGCAAATCATCAATAAAGTAGTAAATCATCCTTTTATTTGAAATACACTGACGTTAATTATTATGAGTCGATATATTGCGTTCGTCAAAATCCGAAAATTTTGTCATACTGTTCTAATCTCAATTCAAATGACCTAATTTAAATACCTTCAATATTGATCGATTTAGACCTAGACTGTAATATAAAGTAGACAGGTTATCGTCACCACTTGAAACTTTCTATTATAAATGGACCGTGTCGTCCAATATGAACTCAACTCGCAAAATATGCCAACTTTTATATTTTGATTTAATCAAATGGAAATGGAATTATAAACTGAGATAATACATAAATGTAGGTTAGTCCTGTGTATAAAATTGATCTTTCTGGTCACTTTGGCACAAAAAGATAATTTTTGGGCTAGCCGGGACGTTCTCGCATAACACAGTCTTATGTACTAAATGTGTTGTATAATATATTAAAAATAAAATTGTGATTCCTTTTATAACCAATTATTTTCATATTAAATTTTATTTTAAAAGATCGACAAGAATAATGTGGCCTAATAGTGAGAGACAACGATCGCTAATAGACATCAAAGATGTTTCTGGTGCGTCGCTATATATGTATATGGTCGAGTCTTAGGCCACGACAAAACAGTCGCATTTCAAAGCATAATCAACTTTTTTCGTATTTATAATACCCACCTAGTTTGTAAAATAATAACAAGTTATATTATCTACTATAATCTAAAAATGGGTTTTTTATGTTATGTACCGATAAACAGATAACAATAATTTAAAAATATAACTACGTTTCATTTTTGTTTTAATTCCGAAGCATACTCACAAAAGTCTGATTTTTCATACCATAGATTCCGGCGTAGATATTATACTATTATAGTACTGTTATAACCCCCAACTCCAAACGCGAATATATAATTAAAAAAGCGAATTTAATACCAAATTTATGTCTAGACTAAATCGAACTTTACGAATGTTGAGTTTTAACATAATAAAATTAATGTGATGGGTTCTGATGGTTCCAGCTCTTAACCTAATATCTATTGAATTCTATCATCATCATTTTGAGCTTTTTCCACCCATGATTGGGCATAACCCCTTTCCTTCAACATTATTCCAAAGATTGTGCTTTTGTTTTGTTTGAGATCCTAGGTTACAACACTTATAGGCTCGTTTATTTTCACAGTATTCTTTTCTTCTTCTTCTCTTCTTCTAAGTTCTTCAAATTTTACTTACTTTTGATTTAAATATAATATAATAATAAATAAACAACACTTCTAACCAAATAAGTGGGGCCATTTGATAATAAAAAAGTAATACTTCCTTAAATATTATTAAATAAACTTGTTTTATAACATTTGCTTAATTTACATATAACACGGACAAAAATACTGAAGCAATTTCTTATTGTAAGGACTTTTTTAGAAAGGGGAAACTCGTTTGAATATGTCACAACAGCAATATCTGTTGGCACCATATAACTCGATGAACACAGTAAAATGCGGGTTATTCCTTTACATAAAAACTTAGATATACACAAGGGTTTGAGGTGTTATACATTGTGTATTAAGTAAGGGGCTGTCGTTACGTACTTGTTGTGTGTACCGAGAACACCTATTATTCGTATTTGTGACTGAGAGTGATGGCCCCTAATGGACTAAGCCACAGTACAAATATGAAACAGTATGAAAACTAAGCCTAGTTGTCAAAATACTCACCTACATTCTGTTGAAGCAAAAGGGTTGTCATGTTATTTTTAAAAAAAATTAAATTGCAATAATTACGTAGTTTACAAATTATATAAGTTGGTAATCTCACGGCGTCGGTTAATAACAACGTGACCGCTTGATGCGGCATTCAACTAAGTAAGTACAATTCGCTACTAAGT
>NJDD01003881.1:14424-26456 GCA_002245505.1 Calephelis nemesis | reverse complement strand
CAATCTGTACGAGTTGCTGCGAAACTCTACCACCTAGTGGGATATCACGGTGTTTGTGACGGTTAGCCTATGCTCGCCTTTTACGAGACTAAATTTTGATTACGAACATGAGCAGGAATTTGTTTTGTTTTAAGAGAGGTTTGTAATTTTGGGTCTTTACGTTTATTGCATCTATTAATTTGGGTATTTCTATATTTAAAGATGACACGAATGACTCATTTTTTCTCCCATTATTTCTTCCGGTACTTCATATTCCCTTCAAAGAATAATTTAATTGTTTAGATAATTGCCAGTTAATCAGACTAGGTAGTTGAGTTTTGCTGAGTTACAAATTTGACGCTCCCACTTTGATCTTTGATTGATTAATACTCCCTGACCTGAAAGGTGCTATGCTGTCTGTCATTTACGAATATTGAAATATTAAAATAAAATGTTCCAGTAAACTTACTATTAAATGCTTTCATACGAATATTTTCTTAAAAGAACAAAAAAAAAATTCTAAATTTTTTCATGAACTCACATGTGATATTTCATTGACCAAGGAAAACAGAAATTCATTTTAAGCTATTCCATAACTTCCATATCTGCCATCCATCTTCCAGAATTCAGAAATTCCGTAACGAAAATAACCTAACAAACCCCACTCCGACCGGCACAGTGGTGATACTTTTTATTTTTGCCATCTATCGATGAATAGCAAAACTTTGGTGACTTTTTGATCACATTTGTCTCTTTAGTTCAGCAACTCGCCTCTAGGTGGCATTGGTTGTATCGGCGTTACTGCGCATGCGTATTATCTTCACCCCGCAATCTGGTAACTTATGCCTGCTTATGCAATAGCTTTGCCGCGTCAGTCTCTGAGTGCCATACGTCTTTTTTATTTATATGTATGGATTTTAGGTATTTACCAGTGTTTTAGTGTTATGCTAGTTGTGATAAGCAACACAGAAAAATATTTTTCTTATGATGTCTTTGATTACAGGCTTCAAGATACAAAAACTAATCAGAATCAGAAGAAAACTTTATTCACGTGAACCATACAAATGTGCGTCGACATTTTTATATACTACGAGTACCACCGGATCGGAATGGCGGCCTCACAATGAGAAGATCCGGCGAAAGATACTCAGCGGTCTTGTCTTTTTTCAATAGTAATAGTTACATTTTAAAGTAGATAAAAAATACACATTACAGTTTAATTTTAACTTACACGTAACCAAGTACAACAAATCACATTACAACTAGCAGAGGGAGATTGAAACCAATAAATCGACTGTTGGAATATGGGTGTTTCGTTAAAATAAATATTTAAATTAGCTGGACAGTCTAACAAATAACGAAAAAAGTCTCACAAGTTTGACGATCAAACTAAGAAATCGAACTAGGGAGAACAATGTACATATTTTTATTTTAACACTTGCCCTGTGCTTGGGTTAAATTTCTGTTAATTTTAAAGAAAGAAAAAATTCGTCACGGGACTTGAAGTTTAGTAGCTTAAACGTTTAGAGCTTTCGTCGGTTTAAAACGAAAGGTCACAGGCTCAAATCCTGCCCAGGACCATTTTTTTCTTTCTTTAAAATGTATAGTGAGAAAAATTTTATCATGAAATTTAGAGTCGAACTTTTGCAGTTTTTGTGCACTTAAATTACTTATTTTTTTGTCTCTCATCGCCTCTATGGTCTAGCAGTCCGGGTGTTGGACTTGACTGCATGAGGTCCCGGGTTCGAATCCCGGGTCGGCCAACAAAAAGAAAATTGAATTTTTCCAATTTTCTAATAAAAAAAAAGTGTTGGTCGGGATTGGAAATGTGCCCGGTTGGCGATAGGCTTGCCACCTATCACATTGTGGGACTTGGTGTCTTCGGCTAGTCGTGGATGCCCTGGTTGTGCCTCTGCCTACCTCTTCGGGTATATGGGCGGGAAGATACTTTTTTTTCTCAAGTAATATAAAACAAAGTAACAACAATACAACAGTATGGTTGTGTAAAATTGATGACCATTAGTGGCTGTGGGAAACTCCGTTGCAATGAGCAGTTTAAACGAGCATTTTATCGATAACATTGATTGACGCGCTCCGTTCACTTGCCTTTTGACCGCTCTAGTAGAAACGTGCGATTGAATCATACGGCAAAATTACCACTTAAATTGATTCAAATCAATACGAGGTTTTTATTACAATTATTTTAATGAGTACATGACAACACGAATACCCCGTGTTGGTCCGGGCTCCTTTGTAGAATAGACCATCTGCCTTCCTACCAGGCAGCTCGTAAAAGGCGAGCATAGGCTCACCGTCACTAACACCGTGACATCTTACATAGTAGAGTTTACCACCTAGTAAGATGCCTTACCTATTCCTGCCGCCATAACGTCATGACGTTTTCCGGTTTGGAGGGTAAGGCCAGGTTGGCAACGCACCATAACCACCTTTGGTTTCTCTAAGCCGCCTGAATTTCTTGCCATCAGGAAATCCGTCGCTTGTTTGCCTTCCAATATTATAAAAAAAAATGAAAACTTGCTTTGCATAATTCTGTGCTTATCTCAACGTTACGTAATGGAAGTGAGGATTGGGTGTGTTAGAAAAAGCATAAAAATAGAAATAAAAAAATAAGTCAAAATGAGAGCGTTACGAAAAATGTGTTATGTAACGTTCGCTAACTGCATTCGTGACGGTGAAATCTAAAAATGAGTAGAATTGGATGAAAATATTGGTGTAAAAATGAGAAAGGATATGCTCCGTTGGTTCGATCATGTGGAAAAAATAGTGATTGACACAACCGATATGCGATGCGAATGTAGATGGGTGTAAGTACTGAGTACACCTAAGTAGGCATATTACGATCAACCGATCGAGTTTTATCCCAGACAGGGTAGTGTCCAATATCTTCGAAACTGGCATGTTTGTATGAAAATAGTAATAAATACGAAGGTAGCTAGTGGGGTTTAAACGTGACGTGACAACTGGCACTCGACTCTTTTGCATACCCTGTAAGAGATTTGACGCTAAGATAAGTAAGTACATATTTATAATGCAGCTATTCAGTATAAAGGGTTAACAAGAATTTTGGCGCCATCGAGAGAAAAGATGGTCGAAGTTTTTTCATAATTGTTGAATTTCGTGTTGATATTGAGTGAAATTAGTCAATTTTGGTGGCATTTTGTACAATTTTGTTCAGTGAAAGTGCACAAATGAAAAAATAATCGTGAAGAAATTAGCGTATCATGTATTTCCTCGTTGCCGCCAAATCTCCTTACATGAGCTTGTGAAATGAGGCCGCCGCATTACCCAAGAGCCTAACATAACTTACTGACGACTTATGACTGATGACTAGCTAATTATAATTGATATAAAATTTGATGCAAATTTCTACTTGACGAACGGCAAAATACTAACGTGAAGGCCAAAGCTTAAAGAAAGAAAAGAAAGGGTTAACAATGATTGATTGATTAACAATTGATTGACGAATTTCAAGAACTTGTATACTGACAAGTCTAGTGGAAATAAGTCTTTGATTCGATAAGCCTCATTTGAACCGATTGTAATTCAAACCTATGCGAAATTTTCGCATCACTAAAATATAATGTTAATCGAAAATTTTCAAATGTTATGAAAATAAATGTTTATTTATCTACCATAAAATAATATAAGTTAATTTATATTTAAGGTGATGAAATCAAGATTATAGCAAAACTTCTAAAAATTACAAAAATCTATAAGCCTAATGATATCACTACATAGTATAAAACAAAGACGCTTTCCGCTGTATGTACGCTTAAATATTTAAAACTACGCGACAGATTTTGGTGAGGTTTCTTTTAGTAAGTAGAGTGATTCAAGAGGAAGTTTAATATGTATAATAACAATGCAGTTTGTTCATACTTGCGAAGCTGGGATGGAGTGCTATTTGTAACTTACAAAAAAAATATATCATATACAATCACGACATATTATAAAACAAAGTTTCTTCCTCTGTCCCTATGTACCTTTCTATGCTTAAAACTTTAAAACTACGGATCAAATTTTGATGCAGTTTTTTGTGATAGATGAAGTGATTGAAGGTAAAGGTTTATATGTATATTTCATAACCGTACGAAACCGGGGCGGGCTGCTAGTAATTGACATATAACGTTTGATCAACTTATTCGGAATAAAATAATATTTTGTTTAGTTTTTCGTAATCAAAATATAATAATATCTCACTGGGAATCAAAAACCCCTTTAAAAATGAACAGTTTCTGAATACCAAAGAACAAGCGTTTCATCGATAACAAGAGTGATTGACGCGTTCCCTGCACTTGCCTTTTGACCGGTCTGGTGGAAACAAACCATTGAATCAAATAGCAACATTTCCGATGTTATTGATCCATACAAATATATTTGTATGGATTCATAATTGTCATATATGACAATTATGAATTCGGTATCTTCTTGCCCATATCCCCTAAGACGTAGGCACAAGCACATCTAAGGCACCCACGACTAGCCGAAAATACTTAGTATTACAATATGATAGGTTGCAAGCCTATCGCCACCCGGGCACATATCCGATCCCGAGCAACATTTTTTTTTATTAGAAAATTGGAAAAAAACACATTTTATTTTTGTTGCCCGAGGCACGATCCTAACCCAGGACTTTACAAAGTGAAGTCCAACACCTGTACCGCTAGACCATACTTTCATATCTCCTCAACGATAAAGTCGTCATGATAAGTGAAAAATGTAAGCATTTTTAAGTATAACTCAAAAGCTACTTGGCGGACTACTTCGGAATCGTGTCCTACCCTTCAAAAAGATACACCAAAATTGGTTAGCTATTGGCCGAATTATCGGCTAACCAACATACAAAACAAAACCTTAAGTCGAATTGAGAACCTCCTCCTTTTTTGAGGCGGTAAAAAAAAACCTAAATAGGTACTTCTTTTTGAGATTGCTTTATACAACTAGCCGACCGGAGAACTTGGTTCACTTGGTACACTGTAAACTCCACCTACACTCTACGAGTAGGTACTTGTGAAGATATGTATATGAAGGTAGTATGATCTATATGTTCAAATCTCTCTCAACATTGCGGATTTAAAGTTACTTGGTAATTTTAAACCGAGTGTAGATATATCTGTAACTTTTAAAATGCAAAGTTTATGACTTAAAAAATATTAAAAATATGGGATAATTTTATAAAGCACATGTTACAAAACCAACAAATCGGACTACGCGATATTTATGTATTAGCATTATTTACAATTTCACGTTTACTTCTCTCTCACGGGAACCCCTTTGGTGAGTGGGGTTAATAGTATCCCATAACGTTTTTAAAAATATTAACTATTTACCAGTCAAATTTGCTACAATCGGTTCAGTCGATTCGGCGTGAATCGCAATAAGGATAGACAGTCAATAATTCTGAAAAAACTAGAAATGTTATTGCCTTTACCATGAGTTAGAATAGAATATTTTCGGTAGAGTACGTGTTAAAATTTGTATGACAGTTTGGTCTGAAAATGTATTTTTTTTATGACATTGGAAGGCAAAAAAGCAGACGGATTTCCTGATGGTAAGAAATTCCCGCCGCCTAGAGACACCAAAGGTGGTAATGGTGCGTTGCCAACCACAAGCCGGGATGTTAGGCCTCGAGTAAAAGTAAGTTTACCGGCTACCTTACCCTCCGAACCGGAACACGTCATGACGTTATGGCGGCAGGAATAGGTAAGGCGGTGGTACCAATCCGGGTGAGTCGCTGCGAAACTCTACCACCTAGTCAAATGTCACGGTGTTAGTGACGCAAGCCTATGCTCGCCTTTTACGAGCTGCCTGGCACAGGAAGGCAGATGGTCTATTCTACAAAGGAGCCCGGACCAACACGGGGGAAAGTATTCCTCTTATTAGTATTTAAGTATTTCTCTTAGTTACCAATAGAGGCGCTCACGCTTCTTAAAGTTTTCATACAAATAACTTACAGAGACGGTAGAGAGTAAACTTGACACGCCGTAAAGATACTGTAAGAGCTCTGCGGAGCTATCTAGTAAGTTTTTAATGATGATCACTGGGAAAAGTGTACATCAAATAACTGTCAAATTACGTGTTTTATATTTGCTATCTCCAGTGACCAAAAGAAATACAACAGAGATAGCAAACACAAATGACGTCATTTGACAGCTATTTGATGTACAATTTACCCAGCGATCATCACAAAAATAATACAGAATCAGCGCCTGGTTCCCAGTTTTAGTCTCCCTTTTTTGATATCTTCAGTGTAGAGAATTCTATCTACAAATTGATTACAAGGTTTAAGACATAGATATATATTGATGTAAAAGAAATTCATGTTAGTTACACTATTTATACCACACTCAAGAACGGCTGAACCGATTTGACTGAATGGAATACTGATGAAACCTAGAACCAGGCATTTCTATATAACCGTACAGAAACGTGTTGGTCCGAGCTATATAACTAGCTAGCTATATCCGAGAATAGGCCAGCTGTCTTCCTGACAGGCAGCTCTTTAAAGGCTCACAACACCGTGACGTCTGACTAGGTAGAGTTTCGCTGCGACTCGCCCGGATTGGCATCACCACCTTACCTATTCTATTCCTTAACGTCAGTATTAGCCGTTGACGTATTCCGGTTCGGAGGACTTAGCCGGTAAACTTACTTTTGCTCGAGGCCTAACATCCTGTCCTCAGGTGGGCAACGCATTATTACCACCTTTAGTGACTTTAGGCGCAGTGAATTTCTTACCATTAGGAAATCCGTCCGCTTGTTTGCCTTCCAAAGCAATATAAAAAGCTACTTTTTATCTGTTTGACTTCGAGAAAACTAGGAAAAACAACATTTTAATGTTTTCCATACAGACTGAATGGGTGGAACGACATCCCCTGGAAAAGCTCGTACGTAGATAATAATTATTATTTACCGTTAGGACTTAATTGTTATTTATTGCTAATATTATGTTATTGTTAGTTTCAGACATAAAGGTTCGGAAGATGCTATAATATTTGAAATTGGTAAACTAATATCCCATTATGTGGAAATGTGTTTCATGAAAATAAATTATGCCTTACGAAGATACCTATTATTTATATTTCGATTAGACCTATATTTTTGTCGTTAACTTGCTCACACTTATAACGTAAATGGAAAAAATCTTTATGCTCATGTACCTGAAAAGGGTAGGCAGAGGTACTACCAAGACACTAAATTCCAGATTACGATAACATAGGTCCAATAACCGGCAACGTTTTTTTATTAGAAAATCTGACCTTGACCTTTCACCTTTATGCAGCAGTTTGACCGTTTCGTTGGTCGAGTGGCTAGCGTACACCTACCAACCGCGAAGCCCGGGTTCGATTCTCAACGGTGGCAAGCATTTGTATGATGAACATTTACATGTTTGCATTACCGGGTCTGGGTGTCTATTAAATTTATTTTTGTATTTACGTATTTATATGTATATTAGTTTTAGCCCGTTGGTTGAAATTCGACCATATTAAATTTTAAAATCTTGTAAATAAGAACGGCATCTTCATTTCTCAAGACCAACGATTTTGTTTTCAAACTTTTTAGTGCGCCATCTGTGATATTTTATTGTTATCATCAATATATTTGTTTGTGTGTGTCAAATTCATGGTAGTGTGGGTAATGTTTATTTCTTGATTTGATGTAGGTACTTTATAAGCATTATTATTGAAAAATATTAGCGTTCTGTACTTCTCCTACACATAAACTATAGGTTTGCCAAATTTTATGCTCCTGCGTCGGCTCTATTTTCGTTAAAAGGGGTCCAAAGTTTTGGCATTACATATTAATATTATGTCGGTTAGTATCGTCGACTCACAATTTGCTTACTTTGGGGTTAGATTCAATACGTGTAACTTGTCTAGCGATATTTATTTATTATTTATTTATGCTTTCTATGACTTCTCTCTTTAGATCGGCTACCGAGTGTTTGACATAATTGAGTTCCTATTTGTAAGGTAGTATTTAATTATAGTCGTATAAGCGTTCCATAAACGTAGGCAATATGTTTTCAATCCCTACTCCAAATTTGCAAAACAGTTTTGATATTTCGATGTCTATAGTCGTGTCTTCGTAAGGTAGGAGAAGTACAGATCGCTAATATTTATAAATAATAATGCTTATAAAGTGAATAAAATTATAAAAATAAACCATGGCCCATACTAACATGAATTTGATACACACAAACAAATACGAGTACATTGATGATAACGGTAATAGATCACAGATAGCACTAAAACTATATTCATAAAGTAATTGGTCTCGATAAATGAAGATGGCGTTCTTACCAAAAAGATATTAAAATTGTTATTGTCGAATTTCGACCAATGGGCAACCACTACAAAATAAATATACACCATGAGGTCATTGAACTTACCAATTCACACGTATTTATTTGCAATTGCAAATATATTCGATCGTATCATTGTCAAATATCCTTCAACTACAACATGAAGCCACTGGTAACAGCTAATATAATATAAAATAGGGCATCACTACATCGATATCGAATATTAATACAATTAAGCGTTTAGTAATTCGTCCAGCAATAAGCAAATACTTGCCATTAAAATCGATTAGAAAACTGTGTCATTCACTAATAACTATATTTATTTATTAATTCAAAAACAGCTAAGACCATATACCTTCCTGCCAGGCAGCTCGTAAAAGATAAGCATAGGCTTACCGTCACTAACACCGTGACATCCTACTAGGTGGTAGAGTTTCGTAGCGACTCACCCGGATTGGTACCACCGATTCACCTATTCCTGGCGTCATGACATCATTGCTTGTCGTTAACGTGTTCCGGTTCGGTGGATAAAGTACACGGTAAACTTACTATTGCTCCAGGCCTAACATCCCAGCCACTGCTTGGAAACAACATTACCACCTTTGGTGTCTCTAGGCGACGTGATTTTCTTATCACCAGGAAATGCGTCTGCTTGTTTGCCTTTCAATCTCATAAAAAATACAATCATGTAAATATTATGATTTATGTTACATAGCGATTAAATTTTATTAATTTGCTTATTCAGTTTTTCATATCTTAATCGTAATTATTGTTATTCGAGTTAATTATAAACTATTTATTCAAAACCCCTTTAAAAATGAACAACTGAACATAAATGAACGAACGTTTTATCGATAACAAGAGTGATTGATGCGTTCCCTGCACTTGCCTTTTGACCGGTCTAGTGGAAACGAACCATTGAATCAAATGGCAACATTTCCAATTATTGATCCATACCAATATTAAATCTGTGAATTGATGAACAATGCTCCAGCTATGACATAAGACGTTAATTAAAAATGATTACTCTGTCAACCCTATAATCCGCTGGGCACTGTGGAAATTCTAAGTACCCAATTAGTCCAGTACGTAGAGGCGAAATTCGGCTATGCGACATAATTTTGCCAAGTTGCATATTTTCATTAAAAATTTTTGATTCATGTTCGGCATAGGATCTCTCACAAAGTTGACCCAATTGCGTCGGTTACTTTTATTTAGGAGGTAGATGCCATCTCTTTTTGGGGATGGTTATTTATTGGTTCAGGTAAAGCAGGGCAATGATTAAATCTAAAAATGTTAAGAAAAAATGTTTCACTAAGTTTTTTTCAGAAACTTAATCCCTAGTGTAAGTTTTAATAACAAAAATAAAGTTTCAAATGTTTTTTTTTGCAAAAAGAGCACATTAAAGTGAATGTTGGTACCTAACTTTTAAAAAAAAAATGATCTGGTTTGAAACTCAATACAAATGAAGTTGTAATCTAATGAATGTTGGTTCTTGTTATATATCAACCGACATTGTAAGTATCCATATTTTTTTAAAAAAAATGAAATTTATTATAAACATTTTTGCATGTTTTTATAAAATTTGCTAGCACAAAACAAAGTTGTAACTTAATGAATGTTGGTTCTTGATTATCGAAACCAAAATTGAAATCTTTCAAATTCTTAAAATAAATATTACAAATTATTTTTATGTTTTCATAAAATTTGCAAGCACAAAACTAAGAAAGGAACATATTAAAAATGAGAAAATCACCTCATATTTGCAACACCGAGAAA
Source organism: Calephelis nemesis (assembly GCA_002245505.1). NCBI lineage: Eukaryota > Metazoa > Arthropoda > Insecta > Lepidoptera > Riodinidae > Calephelis > Calephelis nemesis. The sequence goes on along the minus strand of NJDD01003881.1, from coordinate 16,372 downwards.
AGCTAGTTATTAAACAGTACTTTTTCCTTTATTTATGTATCTGTGAAATTATGATTAATAACATTTTCAACTCTGAAAAGAGGTGGCATCAACATGCAAACCTATAAGTAAAAGCACCAACGACATGGGGTCAACTTTGTAGTATCTGGTGCTTCTGTAAATCACAAATCCAAGCTTTGATGAAATTCCGCGCTGTTTTTAATGGTAACAGGCTGCTAGATTCAATGTCTAGCTTCCCTCGTAATATGAGGGATACTAGACATTGTCTAAACCAAATATGATATTAATATTTAAAATAAAGTATCCTCATGACCATATCCCCGAAGTTGTAGGCAGAGGCACAACCAGGGCACCCACGACTAACCGAAGACACTGAAGTCCCACAATGTGATAGGTGGCAAGTCTATCGCCAACCGGGCACATATCCAATCCAGAGCAACAGTTTTTTTGTTATAAAATCGGGTAAACCAAAATTTCGTTTTTTTGTCCGACCCAGGAGTTGAGTCCGGGACCTCATGCAGCCAAGTCCAAAACCTGAACCGCTAGACCACAAAGGCGATCAATTCAATCAAATATTAATATTTAAATGAAACGTTTGCTTTGATAAATGTACGACTTGAATTAAAATTGATGAGTTGATAACCCTACGCCATTTTGCCTTAGTTGTCTCTAGGCGGCGTAAATTTCTTACCACCAAGAAATCCGTCTGCTTGTATGCCTTCCAATATTATAATGAAAATGATAACACTGTTTTTTTTCCCCCGTGTTGGTCCGGGCTCCTTTGCAGAATAGACCATCTGCTTTTCTTGCCAGGCAGCTCGTAAAAGGCGGGCAAATGCTTATCATCACTAACACCGTGACATTTGACTAGGTGGTAGAGTTCCGCAACGACTCGCCCGGATTGGTACCACCGCCTTACCTATTTCTGATAAAGTCATGACGTGTTCCGGTTCGGAGGGTAAGGTAGCCGGTAAACTTACTTTTGCTCTAAGCCTAACATCCTGACCTCAGGTTGGCAACGCGCCATTACCATCTTTGGTGTCTCTAGGCGGCGTGAATTTCTTACCATCAGGAAATCCGTCTGCTTGTTTGCCTTCCTATAACATAAAAAAAACTAAGAATTATGATGAATAGTGGGAATTTTGCATATGTCTATATGGTAGTGTATATATAGGTAAGTGGTATAACTTTTGTAGCAGCCAAATATTGTTCCACATAACGATTATCGTTACAAGAGCAACAGAAAATGACACACCGAGATATTTTAGTTTTTAATCCTTTCTCTCATTTGTAAAACTTCTTACGTTTCTTTGTTTGACCTCGACCCCGGGCAGTACACTATGCCTGAGTGGGACAATTTCCCTATTTTCATCCCTGCGTTACTTTGCTTTTCTTAAATTTGTAAGCGCATATCTTTCTTCTGAAGAATACTTTTTTCCCCTATAACCTGTTACAAACTATTCGTGCCATTGATAGAAAGTTCACCTGGTGTGGTATGTTTATAACACACTTAATCATATATCTTTATATATTTACTCAATAGCGTATTTCATAAGTTTCTAAAATCCAGCCCAGTCCATCCTTCTTCCTTTTTTCACTTTTTGGTAGCATTTTTGCAGAAACTGTACATTTCTTTCTTCAACTTTGTCATATATACTGTCTTCCGATTGCAAATATGATACATAGGCTACCCAGGTTTTCTTCTTTCTTTTAAGTTATAATCTGTGACGGAAGCCTCCTAGTCCCACCATGCGTTACCATTCATTAAGTTACATTATACATCCTTGCACTTCGCCATATGTACCTCTTTCGCAACATTCACCATGCAGGTAGCATGTTCAAAACATTCCAACACTTATCCTCATCTAAATCTGGTAGGCACAATATGCCTTTTTTTAACCAGTGGAAATCCTCATGGATACCCGCCACTATCGGGGGAAGTGGCGGG
>NJDD01003880.1:31346-44095 GCA_002245505.1 Calephelis nemesis | reverse complement strand
GCACAATGTTCTTTAGTAATCGTAATTGCAGTAAGTATATTTGTTTAAGATATGATTTATACGTACGACCGTAGCTGCTTAACCCATATTGGATATATGATTCTGCTAATGAATTATATAACATTAATCTTACTTTGAAGGGAATGCGATTTTTAAGAATAGCAATGTTTACCAAAAAATGCCTTAATTTGTTACAGACATCCTCAATATGTCTGTTCCAATTAAATTTAGAGTCTATAGATAATCCAAGGTAAGTTTGATTAGTCACAATTTCAATTTGGGGGCAAGTACACGAATGAGAATTATTTAAATGCATACACCTATGGTTGTGTGCAATCAGATATCCAATTGGGTTTTGTTTGTTGTACGGTGATTTAATTATTAGTAATTTCGTTTTATTTGTATTTATCACCATACCTGAGTCATGACACCATTTTGTTAGTGCATTAAGGTCTGATTGAAGAAGATCGCACGCTTTCTGTGGGTCTTTTTCAGAAGCAACGAGACATGTGTCATCTGCGAATTGGTAACAAGTGCATTCTTTGATGCAATTTCTCATATCATTTACATGAGAGAGGAAGAAGAGTGGGGCTAGCACAGATCCTTGAGCAGTTCCATGTGTTGATGTAAACGATTCGCTGTACTCATTATCGATCTTAACGAATGATTTTCGATTATATAAGTAATCTTTACACCATGTCAATAGTGGCCCTCTTATTCCGCAATTATCTAATTTTGACAACAACTTATCGTGTTCCAAGGTATCAAAAGCTCTCGTGAAATCAATAAATAAAACTAGCACATGTCGTCTTTCATTTAAATATTTGTTAACTTGGTCCGTAAAACTTGAGAGGAGGTTAGTTGTACCTTTTCCAGTCTGAAATCCAAATTGATTTTGACATAAAATATTATGCTTATTATAAAAGTTATGTATTTGTTGACATAAATATTTTTCTACTATTTTGTCTATTGAAGAAAGTAAAGTGATAGGGCAATAATTTAAGTAATCGTCCCGCTTTCCTTTTTTGTAGATAGGTCGAATGAACCCGTTTTTAAGTTCATCGGGATATGTACCAGACTTATAAAGACTATGCTTCATACAACAAAGAACGGACAGCGAGGCTTAGGCAAAGGGAGCACATAATTGGATCTCGTTCAATCCTAAAATTTGCCTTGACCCGTCACTAACGAGGTGTCAATTTGAAAGCATTCAATTCTGAATCTTCAATTCTGAAGATCGGCTGTGCATTGTGCAAAGGCTATAAACTGCCTGTGATTTTAAATTCTATTTCTTGTGTTCGTGTGTCTGTCACTAAACTTCTTCTAGACGACTGGAAGGATTTTGACGAATTTTTTTGTGTGTGTTCAAGGGAATTCGAGGATGGTTTAGACTCACAATTTCATCACCTAGAATATCTCTTTTTATAACCTCTTTTTTATTATTTTTTTTAATAGTGAGTAGTTGCTAATTTTGCAATGTACTGACTGCGCTATTACTTGCTGGTTAGCTAGTATTTATAATACTAAAAGGCAAACAAGCAGACGGATTTCCTGATGATAAGAAATTCACGCCGCCTAGAGGCACCAAAGGTGTTAATGGTGCCCTGCCAACCTGAGGCTGGGATGTTAAGCCTCGATCAAAAGTAAGTTTACCGGCTACCTTACCCTCCGAACCGGAACACGTCAACTGCAAGCATCAACGGTATGTCGGCAGGGAAAGGTAAGGCGGTGGTACCAATTCGAGCGAGTCGTTGCGAAACTCTACCACCTTGTCAGATGTCACGGTGTTAGTGATGGTAAGCTTATTCTCGCCTTTAACGAGCTGCCCGATAGGAAGGTTGATGATCTATTCTGCAAAGAGCCCGGACCAACACGGGAAAAACTTTATCAATATAACTCTGCCATTTTGGATAAATATCATTCATCATTCAAAAGCCTGTCCGACTGAATGGATCGAGGCAAAGCGTCGTCAATCTTGAAATTAGGTAAATTATAATTGTAGTTTTAGTACAGGGGTGTGATGACCTCATCCTCTTTTATTGAAATTGCATTTTTTTCGTATCTTCACGCCCTTTTTTATTAATGTGGACTATGAGTAGTAGAGAAGCCAGATAAGTGGTAGAGTACCACCATTTTACTTATTCCAGGCGCACGCGCAATAACGTTAGTGATTACCTTTGTCATGTTTCGGTTTGTAAGTTAATGAATAAATCTATGCAACTTGACATAATAGCATCCTAATTGTCACGTCGTGGAAACGAAATATTCCTCGATTTCTTAACGTCCATACCCCCTAAAAGGCAGGCAGAGGCACAACCAGGGCACTCAAGAGTAGCCGAAGACACTAAGTTTCACACTGAGATATGTGGCGAGCCTATCGCCAACCGGATATATATCCAACACCGGGCAACAATATTTTTATAAGACAATTGAAAATACATACATAAATTTTTTCCCCAATTTCCTTGGGATTTTAATTTCAGATCCAGACTTGGTGGCAATGGTATTACCCTTTAAGTAGACTTTTTCATTTTTATGATATTGAAAGGAAAACAAGCAGACGTATTTCCTGATGGTAAGAAATTCACGCCGCCTAATACACCAAAGGTGGTAATGGTGCGTTGCCAACCTTACGCCGGGATGTTAGGCCTCGAGCAAAAGTAAGTTTACCGGCTACCTAACCCTCCAAACCGGAACACGTCATGACGTTATGGCGGGAGGAATAGGTAAGGCGGTATTACCAATCCGGGTGAGTCGCTGCGGAACTCTACCACCTTTAAAATAAAACAAAAAATTTAATTCCGGCTGAGGAAGGAGGGAGAAATAGATTGATATACGTAAAAAAAGTAAACATAGCTCCTACCTTTTTTCGAAGCCATTTGCTTTCTGTATTCTAAAAAGATTTTTTCAATTTTGCTGTGATATAAGCCCTTCATTTAATATATTACAGAGAAAAATCAGAAGACATTTCTTATCTCGCACAACACCTTTGTGGAAGCTGTTACCAAGGGCGGTATTTTCAAATGGATACGACTTAGGAATCTTCTAGAGAAGTACTATTTCTGAAAGGTCGGATATAAATCTATGATGCTCCTGGTATTGCTGATATCAGTTGGCGGCAACCTGCTGTCAGGTAACATGTCCTTAATTTACTATATATATAAAGCGGCTAAGTGCGATTGGGACTTACCAATAAAGGGTTCCGTAATACCAAGCATATATTAAGAAGATATAAAGTCCTTCCAATAAAGTTTTGTATATGAAACCCTCGGTGGCTAGCGTATACGCCTAACTACACTGACTAACCGAGAGGCTCGGATTCGATTCCTAACGGGGGTTGGCATTTGTATGGTTAACATTAAGATGTCTGCATTTCCGGGTATGAATTGTATTTAAATTTATTCTGTTATTTAAATTTATTTAAGTAATTTTGTATATTAGAATCGTTAACTAACAGCCATATGACAAGCTAATAATTTGCTTACTTTAGGGTTAGATTCAATTTGTATAACTTGTCCAGGATTATTTATTTGAACGAAGTTCCTTGCGGCAGGCTTGGAAGAGAGAGGGATTTTATTATTAATAACCGTAAGAAAAAACCGTGTAAAGAAACCGTTAAATGAGACGTGCGCAGGCGCGGCAGTCGTATACACAACCACTTCATTTCCGAAGCTTTTTAAGTTGTTGAGTATGATTAAATAAAATAAAGAGACATACTTTGTTGTTTTAGTGGATATCAAATACGATTTTTTTTTATTTTACTTATTTATTATTTCCTAAAATACTGAATTTCCTAAATACTTTCCTGTACTGAAATAAAAACTAATTAGCAAAGTTTAAGAGAAAATCAAGAAAACACATTTGCAGAAGGAACTTTATTCCTACCTGGTGTCCCACGACACTACATCTTTTATTTCACTTATTATTTAATTTAGACAGTACTTAGTACATTAACTTTATTCAAGCACGAGTAATACCCTACCGACTTTCACTATATCAACTACGTCACGATTTAGTAAATCTTTGTTTTTATTTCAAAAACTACTATAATGGGAGACAAAAGTAATAATAAAAATTGTAACTATTCCTTGCTGAAAAAGTCACGAGTAAACTGCTGGTGTTAAATAAAATATCCATTTCTATTTAGTTACAAAGCTAGAGTTTTAAAATAATAATATGTCAGTCAAACAAAAATATGGCTACTGAGGAAGACACATTATTTTTACGAAGACTGATGTTCTAATGTCAGCTAACACAATAAGCAACTCGAAAAATGAGAACATTTATATACTGACGCTGATGTATTTACTCTCCGCCGTTTGTATTTAACGAGCTATCCAATTTAACTCAAAAACGTATCGCTTACACTTAAAACGTATTGTATTAAAATTCTAAATTGGAACTTATAAATACAACTTCTGAATATTTTCAACTGATTTAAAAATAGAAGAGGCGATTAAAAATTCGTCTATTTTTTAAAAAGCTTTTTACTACTCTATTGAATTTTATTTATTTTAAAAATAAAAAGAGATATATTTTAATCGAAGGTACTTTTAAAAACATGAAAAAAGTTATCATGCAACTAACTCTAATTGTAAAATTTTGTAACTATAGAATACTAAAAATAATATGGGTAAAATAAGAGGCTAATCAGATGAGGCGTTACACGAGCGTATTCACTTGCACATTACGCACTTTCTCGAGTTACTTGAGCTACGTAAACCCCGTCCTGAGCCTTTACCATGAGTTGGTATTACGTTCGGTAAGTAACGTGTCCAAATTTATAACTCTTTTGATCTAAAAATGTGTTTCTCTTAGTTACCAACAGAGGCGCTGTTCAAAGTTTTTATACAAATAATTAACAGAGACGGTAACGAGTATAGTAAACTTGACAAGCCGTAAACTCATGGTAAGGGCTCAGATACGACAGCTCGTTTACACCCGCGCGTAAAACGCGTGCAGTGAACGAGACTCGCGAACGCCGCGCTTTTAAAAATACGCGGTCGCTCTGAAAGTACTTTTGTTTGTACTCGGGCACCATGGCGACATCCAGAACTACGCGATCGGAGTGTTAAATACTTGTTTTGTGACTACGCAGTAGCGTTATTATTTCAATATGGAACTTTTTATTGTTGCAATACTTGTCAATTGCTATGCGTTTATATAATTCTAAAATCTCTTGCAATCTATCAAATGTACCATGCGGGATATGAAACCTAGAGTTGGGTGCAAGTTCGATCATCGACTTTGTCTTCGTTTAAGATGCTTCCATCACTAGTATACAACTATACATATAAGGAAATCAAGTCCCTCTGCGTAGTAACGAGCTCAAAACGCGATATCTGGACGCAATATAAACTGAAGTCTGAATGGAAACCGTCTTCGGAACAGGCTCTAAGAATCTATGTAAAAAAATCTAGATAATTCAAAAAATAACTGCATCTATGATGTCCCATTTCAGATGCAAGAGCAGATAAAGGCGATTTTGTAGATTTATTTTAATACATTTAAATTAGAGCACAAATTATTAACTGTTGACACTCGTTTTCGCGTTGTCGATTCTGTGTTTCTACACACATCACATAGAAGACAATCTGCCTCCCTTCCAGGCTTGTAAAAGACAAGAAATAATTGTATAATTCATTACTTGCAGGACCACTGTAGTATTGTGCTGTGCAGCAATTTGCGCAGGATCCCTAATCACTGCTTTACGTATTCCTGCCATGACAGTGATCTGTTCAAGTCCGGAAGATAGGAACAGGTAGACTTGCACATTAAGGCTGACGTCTAACCCCGGCCACAGTACGGTGACGGTAAGACCAATGCTGTATGTAGGTTGTTTTGCTGTCGCTTAAACTTAGCTAAATAGATTAAAATAAAGCCTATGTATTTACCCGGTCATAGACTACTCGTGTGTCAAATTTGATCGCGATTGACCAACTTTGACAAGTAGGCAACAACAAGTTTAATGTATTTCGTCGTCAATGTGTCAATATAAAACAATCACACAAGAAACATGTATACAAGTATCTGAAGTTTTTCAATCAATTTGCTAACACAAAAGCTATATTGTCATAAAATGAAGTTTGTTCAGCTTGAATTATTCAGTTCACTCGTTCAACCTACACATTAGTTGAGAAACACTGGCTTTGTTTTAATTAACTCAGTATACACTCAAATGGCATTAAAAAGTTAAACACAACACACAGACCAACCATGTCCGTAACTTTAGCATTTGCTGATTAGCTCGTACTGTAATGAGGGTGGCAGTGGTTCTCAAACTTATTGAGATTGTTTATTATGTAAAGAGTTTTGAAATAAAGCAAAAAACAGGGTAAACAGTTTGTAGATTCATATTACTACATTTATAATTACTTGTAAAATATTACGTATTGCTGATTCTAAAGAAACGACGTCAGCGATCTGTGTACCCAAGGTTTTTCTTTAAACAAACAAGGCAAACAAGCACGCATTTCCTGATGGTAAGAAATTCATGCCACCTAGAAACACAAGAGGTGGTAGTGGTGCGTTGCCAACCTGAGGTCGGGATGTTAGGACTCGTGTAAAAGTAAGTTTACCGGCTACCTTACCCTTCGAACCTGAACACGTCATGACGTTATGGCGGCAGGAATAGGTAAGGCTGTAAAACCAATCCGGGTGTGTCGCTGCGGAACTCTACTGCCTCTCTCAAGTTTGTCTCGGTGTTAGTGACGGTAAGCCTATGCTCGCTTGGGTTCGGGCAGTAAGAAGTGTCGGTAAAAAGTCTAGTTACGCTTATTTTGATTTCGTTCCATCCCGATCAGTACACGTACAAAGCGATAAGGAACTTCTTTATAAAAATATTCCAAAAGGAAAGTATTACAAAAATATAACCAAATACCGAGCAAACTAAAGATAAATTAATAGGAAACGTCTATACAGCCGAAATTAATGCTAGGCTGCTGACGGTTTTGGGCGTATCACGCATTTTTGTATGAATATAACTGGTGCTTTTTATTATCTCATATATTCTGCATGATGTTATGTACAAAAAAAAGTATCTTCAAGCCCATATCCTCGAAGGTGTAGGCAGAGGTACAATCAGGGCACCCACGACTAGCCGAAGACCGAAGTCCCACAATGTGATAGGTGGCAAGCCTATCGCCAACCGGGCACATTTCCAATCCCGACCAACATTTTTTTTTAATAGAAAATTGGAAAAATCCAATTTTCTTTTTGTTGGCCGATCCGGGATTCGAACCCGAGACCTCATGCAGTCAAGTCCAACACCCGGACCGCTAGACCACAGGGGCGACTATGTACAATTGTGTATGTATGTAGGCGATGTTATGTGCAGTTGTAATATTGTAAGATTCCTACTAAGAACCCCAACATTCTTAGTTGTATTGTATAACATTATTAAGTAACCATCGCCATCATAAAAATCTTTTTCAAAGTCTTTTTAATTCTGCAACTCTAGTAACATAAATAATCCTTAGCATAAGTAGATAGAGGATTAAAATCGTGTCTATGCTAAAAAAATGACGAGTTGCACTCCAGGAGTGCCAGCAGAAGTAAAAACTTGAATATTACCGAATCGAACCCGTGGCCTAACCAGTCCAACATCTGGACCGCTAGACCATAGAGGCGATTTCTCCAAAAATCGCGAATTCCAAGTATGCGACGTATCTAAAATATAATATCGATTTCTGACATTTGAGAAACAAAAGCAACATATTTTCTCTGAGCCCGGCGGTACCATTATGCTTCATTGTTATTATTTAACGAGCGTCCTATCTCTTGTTTACACTTAAAACATATAGCATTAAAACTAGTAATACGAGCTTTCCTTTTAAAATTTCATAAAATACTAGCTGCCCCAGCGAACTTCATTCCGCTAACATCCGGATAAAAACTATCCTATCTTTTAAATTATTAAATATCTTTTAAGATGGACCAAACTACAGATATTTGAGAAATTTTATCGAAATCGGTTCAGTAGTTTTGGAGTTTATTGGCAACATACATCGTGACACAATATTTATATATATGTAAGACTAGACGACCCGGTGAACTTTGTGAAGCTTGACGTTAACAGTTTGTATGGATTAAAATATTGTTTTTCCTATTTTCCCTGCAATTTTCCTGGTGTTCGTCATAATAACCTTATCCTGATAATAAGCAACATAGTAACAAAGAAATTAGCAAAATTGGTTGGTTCGTTCAGGCGCGATGAGATGCCCACACGTAATGGGGATTTATTTTTAGGTATATATAAATAAATAATAATTAAATATTGCTAATCGACGTTATTGTTGTTTTTTTCGTAATATTGATGCACGAATAAATTGTTTTTTATATAAGTTTGTATTCAAAATATTTTTTAGTTACGCTCGCCTCTGTGGTCTAGCGGTTCAGTTGTTGGACTTGACTGCATGAGGTCCCGGGTTCGAATCCCGGGTCGAGCAACAAAAAGAAAATTGGGTTCTTCCAATTCTCTAGTTAAAATGTTGCTCGGGATTGGAAATGTGCCCGGTTAGCGATAGGCTTGCCACCTATCACATTGTGGGACTTAGTATCTTCGGCTAGTCGTGGGTGCCCTGGTTGTGCCTTTGCCCTTCGGGGATATGGGCGTGAAGATACTTTACTTTACTTTACTTTTTAGTTATGCTAAAATTTTAATTTAGATAAGTTATAAACGTCCCAATATTATATTAAAACAAAAACAACCTTACTATGCATGTAACTCGTGTAGAATATTTAGTTGATAGATAATAATGCTAAGGATCAATTTTCCGTCATTTTTATCTCTTGGGGTAATATTAGTAAACTATATTTAAAAAAGAAAAATGGTTGAATTTTTTTCGCCTGATATTCTACGTGAAAGGCTGCGTTCCAATCCAGCGGTTAATTTTAGAAATATATAAACGCAGCACAAGTACCATTTTCATGGTACTTTGTTGCGTTACCATTTGTATGGTAGGTACATTCTAATTGTTATCAAATATTATTCGACTAGCTTCCATCCGCGACTCCGTCCGCGCGGATGTCGGTCGTCGCGTGATAAAAAAAAATTGAGATTTTTGTCGTCTGAAAAATTAAGATTTTTTTAACGTATTTTTATGTACAGGATAATAAAGTATAATTATACCAAGTTTGATCGAAATCGAACCATCAGTTTTCACGTGATGCCTGAACATACAGACAAACAGACATTTTTTTTTTATCACATATTTAGGTTCGGTATCGATCCAGTAACACCCCCTGCTATTTATTTTTTTAATATTTTCAATGTACAGAATTGACCCTTTTACAGATTTATTATATGTATAGATTCTACCTCTCCCATGAAAATCCATTAAGATATTAAGACAAAAAGAACCCTATCTACCCTATGTGGTCTAAAGACTTCATTTTTGGATGTCCTCGTTTTAATCCCCGGGTTCGGCAACAGAAAACAATTTCAAAATGTGTATTTTCAATTTTCTATTAAATTTCCCTCATGTTGGTCCGGGCTCCTTTGTAGAATAGACCATCTGCCTTCCTGTGCCAGGCAGCTCGTAAAAGGCGATCATAGGCTTGCCGTCACTAGCACCGTGACATCTGACTAGGTGGTAGAGTTTCGCAGCGACTCACCCGGATTGGTACCACTGCCTTACCTATTCCTGCCGCCATAACGTCATGACGTGTTCCGGTTCGGAGGGTAAGGTAGCCGGTAAACTTACTTTTGCTCGAGGCCTAACATCCCGGCTTGTGGTTGGCAACGCACCATTACCACCTTTGGTGTCTCTAGGCGGCGGGAATTTCTTACCATCAGGAAATCCGTCTGCTTGTTTGCCTTCCAATGTCATAAAAAAAATAATTAAATCTGCCCGGGATTGGATATGTACCCGGTTGGCGATAGGCTAGCCACCTGTTACATTGTGGGACTTAGTATCTTCGGCTAGTCGTGGGCCAGGGCAGGTTGTGCCTCTGCCTAAGTCTTCGAGGATATAGGCGTGAAGATACTTTTACGTCAATGTCCAGCCTTCTAAATATATCCATTCTCCACACGTATAAACGTAACTTTTATGGTTCATCAGGTGTTTTTTTTATGGTTCATCAGGTTACCCACTTGCTAGTTTGCCTCCTCTTATATCAATAAAACTTCGATTTCTGTAGATGTAAAAGAAGGAAAATAAACAAACAAATGAATAAATAAACAATAACAGTTTCGTGTTATAATTTCAGTTGCAAAAATGGACTAAAAATTAGTTAAAATCAGTTAAAATTATGCTGGGACACGACACGGGCTTACTTCATTACTACCAGAAGATCTGTAGGGTTACTTTTGAATCTCGATTTCATGCAAGTTGGAAATTGAAATCGAATTTGAAGATAATATTAGTGCGTACAGCTTCGGGATAAATAATTATAATCTATAGCTATTATATTGGATTCATTAAAATTAAAAAAAATAATATTTTCACGCCTTGATTTTCCAAGACGTAGAGAGAGGTACAACCAGGGCACAAATAACTGAACGACTAGCCTTTAGAAACTAAATCCTTTAATGTAATAATGTAATGCATATCGCCAACTAAGCACACATCCAATCAGGGCAAAGTTGTTTTTATTAGAAAAATTGAGAAAACACGTTATCTTTTAGTTGCCGGCCCGGGAATAGAACCCGAGACCTCATTAAGTCAAACACTAGAATACTAGACCATAGAGGCGACAATGTTTTTTGGAACAAAAATCCGATTCCAATTTCAAATTTGCATGAAATCGAGATTCAAGAGTAACCCTACAGGGCTTAAGCAATAATGTTGTAGTATACTAATAATACTGAGTACATTTTTTGCATCACGTTTAACATCTTGAATAATAAGAATATTAAGGTCTAGCGGTTCAGTAGTTGGACTTGACTTCATGAGGTCTCAAGATCGAATCCCGGGTCGGCCAACAAAAAGAATATTGGTTTTCCAATTTTCTAATTAAAAAAAAGTTGCTCGGGATTGGAAATGTGCCCCCTTGCCACCTGCAAGCCTATCGCCAACCGGGCACATTCACGTTGTGGGACTTCGTGTCTTCGGCTAGTCGTGGGTACACTGGTTGTGCCTCTGCCTACCTCTTCAGGGATATGGGCGTGAAGATACTTTTTTTTTGTTGAACATCTTGAATAAAAATTAAATAAAACATTATTTATTTATTTCAAATTCAAGATACATAATTTATGTATTTTTTTTTTTTTGGGTAATACTAATACTAATGATTAATGTATAGAAGAAACTTAACATCTTTAAATAGAAAACCATGTACTTGTTTTTAACATTTTGTATTGGTATTGGAAAATTATAAACAAGCAACAAAATGTTAAAAGCATTAGCGGAATAAAAACTTCCAAACCATCATAAGCATAGAAAAGGAAAAACACGGAAACTTTCCAAACTACTTTTTAAGCGGTATTCAACGTCGAAGTAGGTAATTGCGATGTACAATTTTTGTACGAAAAACTTAAAACGCAGACTCGGCCTTATAACTTTCTTTCAAAATATACCTACTAATTTTCATTACCTACATTTTGTTCTAGGCCCACCACATGCATTTGGAATTTTGTTTCGGAATTCCGTTTCGAAAAAATTTTCAACGCAACAAGTCTTGCACCTACCACATAGGTACGTTAGAAATTTTTCCGTACGAAATTTGAGAAGATTTGTATGGGGTACCATTTTGTTACGGAATTTCGAAACAGGATTCTGTAAAGGCAATTCCTAATGTCACACACATTAGGAATTGCCTTTAAAATCGTAAAAGTCTCCTTAGATATATGTCTTTTATACTGTTTATGTTTATGTGTTTTTCTTATATTTGACGTATGCGTGTGTGCCGCTATCGGCCAATATTAATAATCAATCCTAATCCAAAACTCGCTGTCCAAGATTGATATTTTGATCCATTTTTATGTTATCGCTTGCCAATAACATATCTGTGGACTGGATAAGTATGGCAATTAGGTATGGGATAGGCCGGCGGATACGCAGCTTCTAGATTGCTTGAAATCCATTAGATTGAGATACATTATTAACATTGGCCGTAAGTCAACATAACTTTGGAACGGACAAGCCGATTTCGATGTTTTTTTTCTTTGTTTGAAAGTTGACGTAATCTATATTGTTCTTAACTACATTTCCTATTTCAAAATAAATTTAAAACTCCCGAAGAGGTATGCAGAGATAAAACCAAGCCTATACGAATAACCCAAGGTGCTTCCAGAAGGTGCTTACTTAGTCCTTCAGTGTGATAGGTGGCAAACCTATCTTCAACTTTGGGTACTTATAAAAAGTAGAAGTAAAAAAGATGTTTTGAGTTGCCCAACTCAAACTCGAACCAAAAATCTTATATATTTATCCCCAATACCGGACCATTAAACCCCAAAGGCGATCAACAAAATATTACATGTACCGAATGACGAACATGAAGAAAAATCTACGTCGTTTTTCGCAATCGGATGTTATCAAAGCAAAAAAGTGTGGAAGCAGTCAAGCGACAGAATGTGTTTTTCCAGCTGAGCTGTAAGCTGCTGTCATTATTCAAGTGTTGTCAGCAAGGACAGAGACAAATATATTCTGTTCTGAGTTATGGATCTTCATTCGAAGGTTCTATTAAGATGTCCTGAACAACAGGTTTCGTTGGCAATTTGATTACACGTGACACAAGGTAAAAATAAAGTTTACACGTGGACGACATAATGGAATTCATTATTATCCACCTAAACACCCACCCCACTT
>NJDD01003880.1:9273-31285 GCA_002245505.1 Calephelis nemesis | reverse complement strand
TGTGTGTGTGTGTGTGTGTGTGTGTGTGTGTGTGTGTGTGTGTGTGTGTGTGTGTGTTCGGAGGTATCATAACACCTTAACGAGTGGACTGATTGCAATGTAGATTATTGTTTCAATACTGTACTGCGTACGATTTCGTCTAAGATTTTTATTTTTTTATGACTAGCCGGGCCCGGCGAACTTCGCATCGCTTGACATTACTAACAATGTGTAGATATATGAGGTAGGTTAAAGTGTTTTTTTTTTCTATTTTCTCAGCGATTTTACGAGGTTTTTTTATGATAAAGGAAGGCGAACAAGCTGATGGATTTTCTAATGTTACAAAATTGTGAAAAAGAATACCACCAAAGGTGCTAATGGTGCACTTCCAACCTGAGACCGAGATGTTAGACCTCGAGCAAACTTAAGTCTACCAGCTACCTTACCTTCCGAATCGGAACACGTCAACGGCAAGCACTGACGTTATGTCAATATGAACAGGCAATGTGGTGGTAACAATCCGGGCGAGATGCTGCGAAACTCTACCACCTAGTAGGATGTCACGGTGTTATTGACGGTAAGCATATGCTCACCTATTCTGGTCTATTCTGCAAAGAAGCCCGGGTCAACAAGCGAAAATCCCAGATAACCCTAATAAAAAAAATTTAGATGACGTAGTCCTTGAAATCGAAGTCACGTGTCACAGACCTTTATGGCTTCCTCCGCATTCAATAATCTTTTCATACAAACACGTCGGTTTTGGAGACTCAACTCAGATATTGGAAAGTAAACTATGGTCTCCGTGGGTACCTACACCCATTAACATTCGCATTGTATATCTGTTTTATCAATCTCTCATCTGTCAGTCTTTCCACATGACCAACCAACGGAACATGTCCTTTCTCATTTAAACACCAATACTTTCTTTCAATCCCATTCTTTCTCGAATCTAACTGTTAGAAATGCAGTCAGCGAGCGTTACACCACAGATTTTCTGTAGCGCTCTCATTTAGACCGCATTTCATGTTTTTCTGACATACCCAACTATCGCTTCAGTACAACATCGTTGGATTGGGTTGGGTTGGAAGGTCCGAGCCTTGTCGTGGCGGGGGGGCTGAGTAACAGGTTGAGCCAGGACCCCGGTGAAACTAATTCGGACCAGGGCGGGTGCTCCTTAGTACCCCTCTCTGTCCAAGAGGGGACATGAGGAGCGCACACAGGGTGGTGGGCCCTCGGGCCCGCGTGGGTTGGCGGCTTCCAGGCCTGCGGAGAAGGGGGGCGGGCTTTCCATCCATAGCCCGCCCGGTCAAGATGGGGTTTCGGTAGGTGCGGGGGTGCCTGTCGTCACTGGAACCCCCTAATTGGTGCACGATGTGTCTCCGTGCACCTCTTCTGACGGTTTGCGGCCCTCTGTTGAGTGGGGCCGCCTGATGGAGATCGCAAGATCTAGCGCCTACGGGGCTGTGGATGTATGCGAAAGCATTCCCGCATCCCTGGTACCTGGCGAAGGGGTGGACACTGTGGGGTTTTAGTCCGTAGGAGTCTGACATAACCCGCCACTTCCTCCGAAATTGGCGGGTATCCATGATGGATTTCCCCACGAAAAAAAATAAAAATACTTATGTAAAGCGCTCGCTTTAATAGCTTATCCATTGCTCCATTCACACTTTTCCCTGCTAAATGTTCGTCCAACAATATAAGTAGCGCATCTAGTAGTGTTTTTTAAACATACGTATCATCACCTAATGTCCCTTTCGTGATAGAAAGAAAGTTTCGACTGCCATGTTAATGATTTCAACAGATCTTTCCAGCTATTCTTTAGTTACTCTTTTCATGCAAACACGTTAGTTTCGGTTACTTTTGAGGCCACCCTCGGATAACACCAAAGCTAGTTTAGGTTTGGATTTAATTGTATTTGCTTTTAATGTTTATTTCTGATCAATATTTTAGCTGTTGCGGTAAAAAGAAAATCTCTATACACGTTTTTTTGCAAATCACATGTGTTAAAGCAAAAAAGCGTTTGAGATTATTTTTCTAGCGCTGTAAGCTGTGTCATTATTCAAGTCAGCGGTGACAGTGACAAATATGTTTTGTTCTGAGTTATGGCCACGCTTTCGAAGGTTCAATGAAGTTGTCGGTAACAATAGGTTTACAGTTTTGTTGGAACTTTCATTATACGTGTTACTATTAGTTCCAATAAATTTTTGTAGTTTATCTGGAAAATGCATCGATTTTTGAAGCGAAAACTTCTTTAGCGGCGTTGCGCACTTTTTGTGGAATGGGCAAAAACTTCTAAACTCGCGTCAGGACACGTGACCTGATTCGTAAGACAAAAATTCGTAAGACCGCGCAGAGCGCTTGTGCGAATGTTCGTGTTGTAATGTTTGTGTACGATAGCGCAATAAATGAATATTGCATGATTTGAGTATTTGCTAAAAATGTTTAATCCTGATCAATATTTTAGCTGTTGCGGTAAAAAATAAAATCTCTATACACGTTTTTTTGCAAATCACATGTGTTAAAGCAAAAAAGCGTTTAAGATTATTTTTCTAGCGCTGTAAGCTGTGTCATTATTCAAGTCAGCGGTGACAGTGACAAATATGTTTTGTTCTGAGTTATGGCCACGCTTTCGAAGGTTCAATGAAGTTGTCGGTAACAACAGGTTTACAGTTTTGTTGAAACTTTCATTGTACGTGTTACTATTAGTTCCAATAAATTTTCCTAGTTTGACTAGAAAATTATCCATCGATTTTTGAAGTGAAAACTTCTTAATGGTATTACCATTCTAAACTCGCGATAGGACATATTACTTGTACATAAGTCTTTATAATTTGTGGGACATATGACCTAATTTGTAAAATAAATATTCGTAAGACGGCGCAGGGCGCTTGCGCGAATGTTAATGTTGTCATGTAGCGCAATAAATGAATATTGTGTTCTACCGCATAAATGATATTACTTTTATACTGATAATTAAAGCAATTCGTATTTTGGAATGGTTGGGGAATACCACCATTCCAAAATTTTAAAAATACACGTTAATATTCAAGTTTACACTTCTGCCGGCACTCCCGGAGTGCAACCCGTCGTTTTATCGTGTGTGATAGTACAGAGCCTTTGCCATGAGTTGGTATGGATTTATAATTTTAAAATTTAAATTGGAGGCAACATTTAACTGATCTTAAAAGTCGTGTACGTAACTCTGAGAAACTGCATAGCAAAGATGTCAGAAGATCATACGACATATGCGAAGTTCCTGCGTGCAAAACTACATTTGCCCAGTGTTTTCCACATTTTTTAGCTTCATTTCTTTATCATCGTATATGTAATATAAATCCATTACAGGGCCATACAAGTTTTGGCTGTAGAAGGATACTGGGTGACTTTCTGAGTAGTTTGGATTATGATCGGACTGAAAACTTAATAAAAGTGAATAAATTGTAGTATTTGAACTTGTACAACCTATCTCTAGTATATTTATGTTTGTCGTATACAAATAATAAAATTGTAATATGTACATATATAAACTATAATAACATACTTATTATATGACTATATTTACTTAAGTACTTCTTATTTCATTCTATATATACATAAACCTATATATGAACTACTTAAAATATATATAAATGAAAGTAGTAAGTAAATAACAAATAACAATTTATTCTATTATGACTATACTCGTTGTGTTAATACCTTTAAAAAAATGTATATTATTATAATGAAAAAAAAAAACAATGTAAATTTTTGATTACTTTACGTTTACTATCCGTTCTATTTATTCATGTTCAAGTTATTTATATTCAACGCTAGTTGTGACTATTGTGTTGTTTTTAAAGATACCCCAACTTTATATTTCTATAAATAATGAGCGCAACATCATAAAAGAGCACGTAATGTAAATAAAGTTTATTTTCATATTGTGAGAATCTTATCTTGCCGTAACACAGTCTTCACTAGCACGGAAGGTAAAAATCTTTGTATAGATTTTTTAAACTAAGTATGTTATAGTATTTGGATGAATATATACTACATACTTGAGAAAGTTAATGCGTATAATATGTAAGTACTTATCGCAATTAATATAATTGTTAATATAAGTACATTGATAGTGTAACTTTTGGTAAGGTGCATAATGTGACTTGGGTCTAGGTGTTTATTAAATATATTCTGGTATCTATTTAAGTATTTCTACGTATTAGTATCGTTGACTAACACCCATAACACAAGCATATAATTTGCTTACTTTGGGGTTAGATTCAATTCCTGTGAGTTGTCCAGTGATATTTATTTATTATTTATATACTGTGTAGCAAAAAAATGCGCGGCAAATATGAGCCACGCACTCTGAAAATTTTGACAAATTGACAAAAAAATATTTTTGAGTTTGTAACTTATCCGTTTCATACTTCTGTATATACACTATCAGTGAGTATACAGCAGAGTACTAACGGTAAAATAATTGTCACTAAACATTATTGATAAACTTTTGTCACAAAATTTATTTTTTGAAAAAAATAAAAATTATCTTCTTATCTATAATATGGTTATGGATAAGTGACGAATTAAAAGCGATAGCGCTTTTCTTCTTCTATATTTATATTTTCAAGCAAAATGTATACCTATACACCAGACAGGCCGTCGCCTAAATACTTCTTCACATTTTCCTTTTATTTGTTATTAAAATGTATATAGTAAGTATTTTGACGATCGATTGTTGAAATGTATACCTATACACCAGACAGGCCGTCGCCTAAATACTTCTTCACATTTTCCTTTTATTTGTTATTAAAATGTATATAGTAAGTATTTTGACGATCGCATCCTGAAAAAGATAGGCAGAGGTACAACTAGACCACCGACAATTAGCCAAATTTACTATGTTCATAGTTTTTACTACTGAAACTGCAGTAGGTTTTTGCAGTTTAATTGCGCAAACTATTTATGAATAGGTATGTATATTTTACAAGTCAGTGGTCGTGCCAAAGCGTTTGCATATGAAAAAGCATCAACATTCCAAATTAGGTTAGTTTTTGTATGCGAAACCTTTGAATTTCCTAACTCTTGCAGCTTTTGTTCATCACAGCATTGTGCTCGGTATCTTCATTTACATTTTGCAGACGATTGTCGATTCTAAAGCTCTTATAAGAGGAACGAAAATTCACAGCGTTGGTTCTTCGAATAAAGAAAAGACTCACTAATACACCCTTGCCCATATTTAAATTTACCCTCTTTACTCTCCAAACACAATTGTTACTACTTAGTAATAATAAATATAAAACGGTAAAAAAATGTGTCTTACATGTAGCTTTTTATTTTTCACAGAAAATATTAACACACATACACGCGCGCGCACATACACACGCATACATGCAGCTACTAATAAGGTAGACAGATGCACAACTAGGACACCCACCAATGACAACAATGTGATAGGGGGCAAGCCTATCGCCAAACGGGCACATATCCAATCCCGTGCAATGTTATTTTTATTAAAAAATTAAAAATACTCATTTTCAATTTTTTTTTGCCCGACCCTGGAATCGAACCCGGTACCTCAAGAAGTCAAGTCCGACACCGGATCTCTAGACCACTAGAGGCCAAAAAAATATATTCGGCGTAAATATGAAAACACGCAAATCCCGGCTTCAAATACCTAACTCACGTCTAGTGTTAACCAAGGAAAAAAGGCAGAGTAATAAATCGTCCTGAGATGTATAATTTTGAGAATGCCTGCAATAATTCATCCTCCTTACATTTTTTGGTGCAAAAAATAAACTTATTTATCTGGCTTGAGAATGATTTATGGTCTTGGACAAACGAGTCTCGGTATCTGTATCATTATTTTAGTCAAAGTCATTTTTAATGTTTTATGATGTTGCATATTATTTTATTAATATGTATGAGATTAAAAAGAGGAGATATAATTAATTGCAAAAAAAAATATTAAATAAATGTTAAATTAGAAAATGACTCATCTAGATTGGTGACGTCTTTATATTTTATAATTATGGTTGTTATCAAGTAGATACTATATTAGTATTTTTTAAGTTTGCTTTGTTTTATTCTATATTGAAATTCACACAATTTTGTATCAGTAAATATAAAAAAGCCTCTGTGGTATAGCGGTTCAGGTGTTGGACTTGACTACATGAGGTACCGGGTTCGAATCTTGGGTCGGGCAACAAAAAAAATTTAGGTTTTCCAATTTTCTAATTAAAAACTGTTGCTCGGAATTGGATATGTGCCCGGTTGGCGATTGACTTGCCACCTATCACATCGTGGGACTTAGTGTCTTCTGCTAGTAGTGGGTGTCCTGGTTGTGCCTCTGCCTACCTTTTCGGGAATATGGGCGTGAAGATGCTTTACAAAATTGATGTTTATTTCTTACGAGGTGTTCACCAGGTGATCAAGATGATCTAAAATACTAAGTTCCAAAATGTAAAGCCTATCTACTGCCAACCGGGCACATATCCAGTCCCAGCAATATTAATTTTATTGATATTGAAAATTGGATTGAAAATATACATTTTCTTATTTTTTTGTTGCCTGACCCGGGGATTGAACCCGGGACTTCAAGAAGTGGTCTAGGGGTCCGACACCGGATCGCTAGACCACAAAGGGTGATAACTTAACGCTTTAACGGTAAAGGAAGGAAATAAAAATTTCACGGGACTTGATTCCTCAGTGGCTCAATTGGTTAGAACATTCGTCCGCTTGAGACGAAATGTTACGGGTGCAGATACTGTCAAGGGGATTTTTTTTCTTTCTTTAAAATTTATAGAAACTTTTACCTACGTTAATTATCTTCACGCCAGTATCCATCCAAGTAGTAAGCAGGGGTACGACCAGGGCACCCTCGACCACGACGACGAAAATTGAGATAACAAATTTTCATTTTGTACCCCGACCCTACGCCCGGGACCTCTTGAAGTTAAGTCCAACAACCAGGCCGCTAAACCAGAGGCAATAACCTACATATTATACTGTCTAAAAGTGTACCCGCGACTTCATAAACATATAAAAGATTTTCATACAATTTTCAGTCCGCTATTATAGTATTTTAAAGTTTATTTTTTATGTAGCTTATATTTGGATACTGGTTTATATACGCACTAGCTGTAACCCGCGTATTAAAAGAACACTTATTATAGCCCATTAATAGGGACTTTTATACAAACTTTCAACCCGTATTTTACCAATTTAGGGGTTGAATTTCCAGAAACGCTTAAATGCGTATCTACTTATTTTAAATAAGTAGCCCAAAAATAAAGTTTCATGTTTCTAACTTCAGAAATGATGGTCTTCCATACAAACTTTCAACCGCTATTTCACCATGTTAGGGGCATCATTTTCTAAATTCCGTCCTTATTGGTTGACTACTCAGTAAAATAACCCTGCTCATCGCGATGGTTAATCAGTCAGTCAGTCGGGACTTGTTATTTTTTAAGTATAGATTACATAAACATTTAAAATTTAATCCAAATCGGTCCTGCGTTTTAGCCATGAAAGCGCAACACATAAGCAGATGGACTTTCGTATTTATAGTAGCAAGATAATTTATATACATTCTACAAACAGACATACAGACCAAAATACAACCCAAATCACTACTTTTGCGGACGCGACAGTACATTCACGCCTGTCAAAAAAAGGAATGTTATTACACTTTCTGAATAACATTCTCTTTACCCAGAAAATGTCCGTGAAAATAAACATCAAGATAGGTTCTCCTAAAGCTAAAAAATGCTTATAAAATAAAAAATAATGGGCCTACCTGGATCAATTTTTTATTGGACCAATTCGAAACTATTACGCATCGAATGAAAAAAAATTACGTAAATCGGTTCAGAAACCACGGAGAAATCGGGGTACAAAAAAATATACCGGCCGAATAGAGAACCTTCTTGTTTTTTTTAACTCTGTTAAAAAGGAACGTTATTACATTTTCTAAATAACACTTTCTTCACCCAGAAAATGTCTATGAAAATAAAACTGGTAACTATTAGCGTAGAATTTATATGCAAATGCATACTGTGTTCATGTTTATTTCAAATTAGCACCTCGGGTGGAACACAACAATTCGACAATAGTTAATTACAACGCAAGCCTACGTGAGATACGCTGTGTGATATAAACAACCCTTTGATGCATACGTGACCAGGTTGACCACCATTTTGTAGGGTAATTAAGTAAAATAGTCCCATTATTATTATAAATTAGCCAACCCAGCGAACTTCGTATCGCTTGACATTAACAGCTAATAGGAGTTTTTATGGACTAATGCGTAGCGTTTTCCTTTTTTCCTGCAATTTTTCCGGTTTTCCCTTCTTACGCACCTTCTCCTTATAGTAACTGACACGAAAAAAAGAATCAGCTAAATTGGTCCATCCGTTTAGTAGGGTTACTCTTGAACCTCGATTTATGCAGTTTTAGAAATTGGAATCGAGTATGTCAGACAAAAGTAAAATCGCTTCAGAGGTGTAGTGGTTTAGTAAATAATTTTATCGGATTCAATGAATTTTATTCTAACTTAGTGTTAGTCGCCTCTGTGGTCTAGCGGTTCAGTTATTGGACTTGACTGCATGAGGTCCTGAGTTCGAATCCCGGGTCGAGCAACAAATAGAAAATTGGTTTTTTTCCAATTTTCTAATAAAAAAAATGTTGTTCGGGATAGGATATGTGCCCGATTGGCGATAGGCTTGCCACCTATCACATTGTGGGACTTAGTATCTTCGGCTAGTCGTGAGTGTCCTGGTTGTGCCTCTGCCTTCCTCTTCGGGGATATGGGCGTGAAGATACTTAGTGTTAATAATCCGCTGGTACTGAGTTTTTTCAATACCTAAAATTACATATACTTTTCCAATTTGCATGGTATCGAGATTCCAGAGTAACCCTACGGTGTGATATGATGACCACGCCAAATTGGGAACTAGTTTTTATTAATCCCCGACGCAAAACGATAGGTGTTATAAGTTTGATGTGTCTGTGTGTGTTGAGTGTCCGTCTGTCTGTCGTAGCTCTTCAGCGAATGGACGGATTTTGATGCAGTTTTTATTTATTTGAAAGCTGACGTGATCGAGATGGTGCTTAGCAAGCTTATCTGCTTATTAGGAGCTCAATCGAATGGATCATAGGAATGGATCTTAGACGCACTATGAGTATTTACTTCACTTTTAAGCCCATGTGAGACCTGAAAGTTAAAACACTAACAAGCGGTGGTACAAATAAGCTGGTCTGATGATGGAGCCAGAATATAAGAGATGTAACCCTAGAACGTCTGCTGGTAAATCAATCGCGTTTGGACTCATTCGATTCACCTTGGCCAGACATTTTCATATTTTCTGATGACGAGGACTTGATGATAAGGACGTGATAAATGAATCACGAGGTGGCTAGTGGATTTGACTCGAGTTATAAGGTATTGGGTATGTTTTGTAAGGTTTGTAGTTCTTCTAAAGTACAACAAAAGGGAGCTGTGTTGTAAGTTTCACTTGTTTGTTTATGTTTGTTTGTCTGTGGCATCGTGGCTCCTAAACTATGGTATTGCATTATTTCGACCCCCGTTGGAAAACAAGGGGTTCTGAGTGTGTCTAAAAGATAAGCAGGGACATCAGATATCAGTTTTTTCATCGCTATATTGTGAATTGGGCTAATCTCAATCAAATTGGTCTTATACTCCTAACTCAAACTCAAGGCTTGTGTTTGATCCTCGTCGTGGACAGGAACGAACACCTGTTATATTAATCTGGGTTTATTATATGTTGAATGTTTTTCAATCTACATTTTTGTGTATATATATTTAATAGTAAAATATTGCCAATGCGAATAAAGTCGTAAGTTTAGTAAGCCAATGAAATCGATCAAATATATTTAGAATTTGAGATGGCGTTGTGCCAAAATCCAGTCACTGCGAGTGTCTGTATCAGCCTTACACTGATTGTTCTCAATTCCAAGTAGAACGATCACTTAGTCTAGCTTAAATTGGGGAAGTCGGGACACGAAATTCTAGACCATGAAATAGTGCATTGTCATGATTACTTTGTTTATATATAAAGGTTTATAATGTAATTTATCACTAGAGTAATTTAATTACACTTTTTATAGTAAAAACGGTAATGATTGCTGATAATATTAAATCCCTATCATCTATACCGATATCACAGATTAAAAATAAAAAAAAGTCAAAAATAATAACTCCAAAATGACAGCCCTGATTTTAAGAATTTGGAGATTTGCTATAACGTTAAGTAAGATTCAGATTGATTTTTTTTACTAGTATTACGAGCCTACCATAATTATATCCCCTCTTAATCCTAAGTTTTGTGGTTAATAGCCCAGGGTCTACTGTTTGAAGTTCCATAGCCGAATAAAACAAAAAGTTAACCAATGTAAACACTGTTCGAATGTCAGTATGTCAAAGCCAGCCAAATCTTGTTATCTACATTTTGTAAACCTTTTTAGGATTGTTATACAAGAAAAGTAAACATATAAAAATATGGATTATTATTACGTTACGTTACGCTTTCACTAGTGAACAGCTTGACTAAATTTAATACATTTTGATATGCATATATTTCAAGGCAAGAGATCAAATATGGGCTACTTTTAAAAAAAAACCCTGTAAGACGAAAATGGAGGATGGAAGTTTGCATGTGAATCCATTAACCACTGACGCAGTCACGAGTAAATGGCTACCTATAAATCAATATATTTATTCTTATACTAGTCCCCTTACTAATAAAACATAATCGATCATTGATCTGGTGCGTAATTTCATTTTTGCTAACAAAAAAAAAAGTGACAAACACACCATAATATCTAAAAGACAACTACCACAAAGACAGTTATACCATAAAGTTGCTTCTATATGTAGACATTTAGCAACATAGAAATAATACTGCTTTAAGCGTTTGTGATATTTCCCTAGTACTATATAAATGTGATGTAAAAAAACCGACTATATTTGAGTTATCCTTTGAACACACGAGTACACGAACTAGTGAAATCCACTCTTTGGTTTAAGGTATCGTGTAGTTTAAATTAACTCGACAACGTAAGTTCGTTTAACATCAAATATAGGTAGATAACCGAATTTGTTAATTTTCTTACGCGTAGAAAATTTTATCAAAAAGAACCTTACCGGCAAAATTAATTAGCTTAATAAGGATTATAAAAGTCTTCTCGCACTTTCCTTTGACAAAAAATTAACAGACTTTATTATGTCACATATTGCAGTAAATTTTATTAATGTTCCATAAGCTTTTATGAGTACGGCAAATTTTAACTTCTGTGTCACTGATAGGGTATTAAAACGAAAGTTTGTCTTCGTTACTCGTATACGACTCGTACGAAGTTTTAGCCTTTATATATCTAGACTAAAACTTTGCGAACTTTTAACACATCTAGATTGGATTTTAACTTTGTTATACTTTGATAGCAAACAAGTTGGATCCTGATACGAGATGTACGTCGCATATACACCATTCTATAAATAAATAATGATGATAGAAACTAGCATACAGGCTAGAGGGCTACCTGTGGAATACAGTCGCCACTGCCAATGGAGATCTGCAACGCGAAGAGTTAAATGCCGATGCGTACCATTTAAAAAATCGCAATAACAAAGCTTCTCGAAAACACAGTTTACGTAAGACTATTTCAAAGTTCGACTGCAAGTATAAAGAACGATAGTGTAAAGAATTGTAGATACCCAGGTAGCGTAAAATCAAAATTTTGTTGTTAAAAAATTCCTAAGAATATTCCCCATGGTACAAATGGTAAAACACACATAAAGATCCATCGTCGTTACGGAGACTTAGAAGTGCTAGACCGTTATAAAGAGTATAAAGCATAGGATTGTCGACAACTCGCACCACTCTACGTTGCAATCTATCAAATTGGAGAGTTTGATATTTGTGTTCTCCAACTCAGGGGTTAGAACAGTGCTCCATGTGCGGCTGGACCTAAACGTCATTGCATGCTTCAATGTTTCATTCATTAAGTACCGCCATGAGTGATTTAGTCTCCCCAGTTTCTTAGACTCTCTTAGTTTCTTTTCTTACTTATTTAATTAATACTCCAATTAACTACGCAATTTGACTGGCTGGCAATTTCGACACCTATAATACACTTGTACTTTGATAAACAGAGAAGGGTCTAACAAAAGGGTTCTTGAGTGTATGGGATAACGCACAAACTTGCGTCTTCTGGGGATTGAATTTGACGAGTGTTGGTGATAGCACGAAGCCTTCAGGAACACCAACATTAAAAGCTTCCACGTTCGAGCAAACGCCATCAGCAACCACTTTGCTGGTACAGCCTTCCAAATAGCTAAGTTTATTAAGGTAATTTCGCAGGCAACGGTAACTTAACGGTAACTTAAAGAGAATTTCCTTATCCCAGACCCTGTTAAAAGCTTGATGTTGATCAAGGCTAAATGCCAATAGTACACGTAGTTCATCACAATCTGCTGATTTGTAGAATTAAACCTATCGCTTAGCGCTGGGATCATTCTACGAGGTGACTTAAAGGCGCTTTTGACTAAATCAGACAATGATAAGAGGTGGCAATAGGTGCCACAACTAAGGTTTATGGTCAGCTGAAGTTCTAGTAAGGATGACATGCTATCTCAGGTATATGAGTAGGTGACGCCACCAAGTAATCAGCTAAAAGCCAGAGCAAAGTTCTTTTAGCGAAGTCAGTGATATGAGAACTCAAACACTCTATATGAATGCCGTTAAAATCCTCAATAATTTTGGGGATTTTAATGCTGTATTTTAACCAATTTCAAGGGATTTCAAACAATTAATCTGTGCGGAAAAAACTAGCGATAGTAGCTGGTCAGCCGTCGGTTAAATGATGAAGATGTTAATTGTATTTTACTGTTTTGTGATCGAGAATCAGGATGTAAACACGTAAAGTGCACGCCAATTTGGGTCACCAGATTGATCGATATTTTTTCTGGAGACAACGTAAATACTCGCGTCCCGGGTTGAAGTGCAAACTTTATGATGCATGGGGTTGAGTGTCACAAATTAGCAATGCTCATGTAACTCTAGCTACATGAATTTTCAACCATCAGAAAATCCTTCTGTATATTTGCGTTCTTATAACATTGAAAATAAAAATTATTTTCAATCACAAAACTCTATTTTTAGGTAAAAACATTTGATTAATGTTTTATTACACACGCAACATTTAGTTATTAATACTATCAAAAGCTTGCTACCTTGCCCTCGTATTCGACATGGAAAATCCACTCCTACTTGGCCAATTTAATGTTTGAGTATTAGGTAAATGAAACATGTCAAAATTAATTGAACCCCGACCATCTCTGTTGCTGTAAAAGCAAGCAGACAAAAAATCCTTAGTATAATGTTTCCACTTTTCATAATAAAAAATACCAGATACATAGATATATATCTTCACACCAAGTTCATTACGGAGTAGAAATAAATCTTGCAACCTGTCTTTACCTGACTACCTTGCAATCTGGCACTTATAAAAGTAAGGTTAATATGACGCAATCTTACAGGTATATACATATATATCTGCACGCCAAGACCTTTAAGGTGTAGGCAGAGAGTATCGAGTACCAGACCTCACGATCCTGACATTGATTCTTATGTCTTATATGTCATTGACCAAGACCTTTAACCTATCAAACCGTCAAGATTCATGCCAAAAACATTTTATTTATTTCGTTGTAAAATCATGCTTTGTTACTTGTCCAGAGCCATAGCCATTTGCTATTATTATTGTTCAATAAGAAAACAAGTTAAATAAACATATAGTACCGTATACATATATGTATATGTATACGGTACTAAAAAAATTATTTTTTTTTAACTTCTACTTCCAATGGGGTGAATATTCGTATAAAATTCCTTTAATTTCGAAGTTAGCCGATTGCATACATTTGAATGCGGGTACAATATCCAGTCTAAGTACCAAATAGTATATTTTGGTACAATTTCAACATACAGACAGCTTAACTTGTAAAATATGTATATTATGTAAATATTACTTTTTTCGGATTATCGTTTAAACCGTCTACAGCAGAAAGGTAAATGAGTCAGCGACTCCTGACGCAAATGTCCGAGATATTAGGGTCAGGCGAGATATTATCTCGAATGAAATTTACATTTTAATCTGAGTTTTATTAACGTTTTTATTATTATAATAAGAGCAGTTATTGTGCAAATTCTTAAACGATCTCAATAATATTAAATTGCTTATTTAAATAGCATATTAACGCTTAATTTCTTTTTCTTCTAGAAATTAATATTATTTAAATACAAATAAATAATTGACGTCTTTTTCATCGTTATTTCGTCTAAGTGCACAAAATTTTGAGATTTTCTTGATTTCTCTGGGATTCCATCATCAGATCCAAGCTTTGTGATAATAAGACCACATATTACCAAGACTAACCTATTTAAAAAAATAGAACTCTCAAACATAACCCCACTGTTTTTCGAAGTCAAAGTTTAAGTACTCGTATATCTGTAACTTCATTGGTTTAACTACTTTTAATGAAACAAAACATAAATAGACCTATCTTCCAAATCGTCGCACTAAATTTTAAACTTGGTGACATTAATTCACCTCTGTGGTCTAGCGGTCCTGGTGTTGGACTTGACTGCATAAGGTCCCGGGTCCGAGTCCCGGGTTGGCCAACAAAAAGAAAATTGGATTTTTCCAATTTTCTAATTAAAAAAAATGTTGGTCGGGATTGGAAATGTGCCCGGTTGGCGATAGGCTTGCCACCTATCACATTGTGGGACTTAGTGTCCACGGCTAGTCGTGGGTGCCCTGGTTGTGCCTCTGCCTACCTTTTCGGGGATATGGGCACGAAGAAACTTATATTTAGCTATCTGCTTGACGAACTTCGTTACAACAGTTCAGTTTGGTGGGAAAAAACTAAAATGTGTTCCCTAGGGAATAAAAAGTATCCTTTGTCATTCTCCTGGTTCAAAGCTACCACCTCATCAGTTTGCAGCCAAATTTGTTCAGCCGCTCTTGGGTTAGAAACAGTAGTAACTAACACGACTTTCTTTTATATATGCACTAGCTGTTGAGACGAACTTCGTTCCACGCGTTCTAGTTTTTTCCTAGTTTTCTCGCAGTCCCGCGGGTTAAACATTATTTTATGTGCGTCTCCTGTTTCTAAGCAACCTCTTTACAAATTTTAGGTTACTTAGGCTGAGATTAGGAAACAACATTCCTTAAAACCCGTCCTGCCCTCTAAACCTACCCCAGAAATTTTAAAGTCTCAAAGGTTACTGCCTCATTGATAGCGGCAGTAACCCTAGGGATGTTAAGACAACTCTGCTAATCTAAGGATTCACCTCCGTACCATTCCTGACGCCAAAAAAATAAAAGTTTTCTTTGAATTGTTGGATTTGGAGGGTAAAGGGTGAGCCTTCATATTGAGCCAGACATCCCGGTAATAGGACGGCGATATAATAGTTTATATTTATTGTATATGTTGTATATAGTAACGTCCACAAGCTAAAGTGGTTTCTTATCATCAGGAAAGCTGGAAACTTGTTCGCATTTCACAAGATCGATTTAAATTATAGAAACTCTATGGAAATTAAAAACTTATTTTTGAAATTCTCACCCATTGTCACTTTATCTTGTACTTTTACAATGGTTAAATGAATGAATGGATAGAAAAAATAATGGAACAGTTTTGATTGCATGGAAATACTATTAAAAGATATTAAACCTAGTTAAAGTACCATCTGAACTATATTTTATCGATATTGTTAAAATATGAACGCAGATAACCTGATGACTTGCGTCAGGGTCTAAGAAGTATCCTTCCAATACCGATCTCTAACAAAATATTGGTATTGGAAGGATATTACTTTTGTTAAAAATTGGTATTGTAAGGATACTACTTAGACCCTGACACAAGTCATCAGGTTATCTACGTTCTTATTTTATCAATACTTATTATTTCTCCATTGTAATTGTATTCTTGAATTCATTTTATACCCATTCGGTTAGAGTAAACTAAATCAATTACAATTAATTTTTAACTGAAAGTAAACTTTTTGAATGAAAAAAAAGAGACAAAGGAGGTAGCGTTATTCATCAAAAGTAATTAACATTCTGCACAATGTTGCAGTTAGCCTCAAAACCTTTCAAAGGAAATTTAACGTTAAATATATAAAACTTGCTCAAAAACTTCGCAAAAAAGGTTGAAAAAGGGTAAAGCAACTGCTTTCCTTATAAATAAGTTCCAACTTTCAACATTATTAGAAGTTATAGCGCGGTCCTTATTTTTCAGAGAAACTTGTGTTTCATGAAAACATATTCTTTTACAAAATATATGAAGATGTTTTTGTAATATAATACGTTTCGCCTCGTGGCAACGCAATTTATAAAAGTTTGTGCTAAAAAATGTATATCCAATGTAAAACCGGGTTTGTTATTATAAGGATAAACAAAACAGCTAGACGTGAATTGCAATAGCGATGGTTATTGCGCAATATTTGTACAGTAATTGCTAATTAATTTCATGTAGGAAATATACTTTTTAGAAAAGAGCCGACCAACAGACAATTAGGTACCTGATGGTAAGTAATCACCACCGCCGACGGACATCTGCATTACGAAGGCTATTGCACATGTAGTGCCGACTTTTAAGGCATCAGTAGGCTTTTTTTCTTAAGGTTTCTACTAAGGCGCATCCGATTGGAAATACCGCCCTTTGTAACGATTGATTACGTAATTAAATATTATTTGATACATAATAATCAATCGCCTTCCATTGACTGATTTCTTATATTAAAAACTTGCCAATTTCGGCAACAAAAATTCGCCCAAAGAGTGGTCTCTGCTTTCCCACAGCTGAATATAAGGACCGGATTTTATTTTAACATAGCATACCGAACAGGTAGGCAGTTTTTTAGTTTAGTTAAGTTAAGACACATACAGTTAGATAATCATAAATTTCACTTGTATATCATTACATAGCATAAAATAAAGTCGCTTCCTCTGTCCCTATGTTCCTTTTTTGGACAGATAAAGTAATTAAAGAGAAAGGTTTATATGTATATTTCTTAACCGTGCGAAGTCAGGCAGGCCGTTAGTAATTAAATTAGATGAAATCTACCGATTACCTTTCCCTCCAGCACGGACTATGACATAGCGAACACTGGCGCTAAGCAGGAGCCAGGAATAAATAAGACGGTAGCACGAGGGGAGCTGGCACAGCACAGCCTATTAAGTATATTTTTTGTAACATGCTCTGCAGCAGAGTCACTTTAATAAATTTATATCTGTTGTGTATTAAAATACTGTACGTTCCACGTGTATAACATTCGTATGATGCGTGTTACTGTACATGTGCTTGATTAAAAAATAATTTGTATTGATAATGGCTCCATTGGAGAGCACACTCTCCAGCAGAGCATGCGCTCCACCTGGAACACGTACATCACTTAATAGTATAAAACAAAGTCACTTCTTCTGTCCCTATATCCCTTTGTATGCTTAAATCTTTAAAACTACGCGACGGATTTTGTTGCGGTTTCTTTAAATAGATAAAGTGATTGAAAAGGAAGGTTCATATGTATATTTCATAACCGTCCGAAGCTGGAGCGGGCCGCTAGTGAAAATTATAAATTATGTTGATGTTCTTGCAAGCGCAGAAATATATCAGCATTAGATATTAATTTGTGCATTTTAATAATGCGTATATAAAATGCAAAAATTGACAAAAATGGAATGAAATATAAGTACTCCCATTTTTGACATTTATTTTACGAGTATATCAAGAATAGCATTTCCATTTTTAATATTTCGATAACATAAAATAGTAGGGAATTAGTTGAAGTTTTCTAGACGCATTGTAATGAATGAAAATTACCAGAACTATCAGCTATTAAAGATATTTTATATTTTTACACCTATAGTACAAGAAATTACAGTTATTTTCAACCAAAATATCTCTTATAATTTCCAAGTAAAAGTTACAGGTAAATTTGCCGGAGAGCATGCTCCCTAATGGAACCACTTTCAATGCAATTTTTTTCATAATCTGACAAACGTACAGCTATACATTGTATGCAAATATTCTAGGAGTTATATGTACATTATTTCAAGATATAATAATAATAATAAAAATAAAAGGCTCTCCTGATAGAGACGCCAGTCGCCTTATGACACCATAGATGTTATAGGTCGCCATCCTGTGGCCAAGGTATTACCGGAACCGGGGACCGGAACCTAACCTTATCGATATGACGTCAGAAAATGTTAAGGCGGTGTATCCGTACTTGGCAAGTTGTTGCATAACCCTTACCACCACTAATTAAAGTAGATTAATGCTAAGATGTTGATGATAAAAATATTGATTGTAGACGAGTTTATGGCTAAGAGATTGTGATCGGATACACATTGTTATCTACTACCGGCCAATATTAATAATCAATCCTAATCCAAAATTTGCTGTCCAAGATTGATATTTTGATCCATTTTTATGTTATCGCTTGCCAATTACGTATCTGTGGACAGGATAAATATGGCAATTATGTATAGGATAGGTCGGTGGATACGCAGCTATCTATATTGCTTGAAATCCATCTTTAGAGATACATTAATAACATTGGCTGTACGTGTAGTTATTTGTATGGTAAAGGATACATTGGATTTGCATTACACACGTTCTAGTTCACTAACAGATACATCAATTTGAATAAAGCCTAAAGGGACAAGGCTATATCTTAATGTTTGTTTAAGTATTTAGACAAAACCATTACTTAGGGTAAATTTTTACGATGCGCGCGCACACCGTCACGAAAAACCGACATGATGAAGTTAGCTATAGATGACATTTTAGTTTTTCGAAAAAAGGTACCAACAAATTAAAAGTAAGGACATCTACGTATGTTTGCGTGAGAACTGACAACTGTATTCACAATATTTTTTTATTTCTATGGTTAGTGTCATTTTGTCTACAAATGTAAAATAAGGCAAAAGATAAAAATTTTTAAAAGATTTTTATCTTATTACGCCGAAAAAGTATATAACTTCTAACGCGTGTACATAAGTACACACACAATTTATTTAAGGTAAACGCTTGTTCTTTTCCACTATACACTTTATTTAACACTTTATGTTATGCCATAGCCAACCGGTTTCACTTTTCACAGCATCATCATCATCAACTAAAGATAAATAAGTTAATTTTTCCATTGCACTTTTCCACTATACACTTTAAACTTGTCACTGTACTGTGACAAGTGAAACCGGTTAGCTGTAGCATAACATAAAGTGTTACATAAAGTGTATAGTACAAAAGTACAAGATTTTACTTTATAAAAGTGTGTATACAATGGAATTCCACCAAGTGCCGACGATAACAAGTAAAAACTTTGACGTTTTTGAAGCAAAAAAAACTTTTTCTAGCTTGCCTTAGCAACTTTTTCCTAGCTCCTTGCCTACCTTTGCGCCCTACATCACTTTCCATTGGGTAACTGTATATCACTATGCTGAGCTACCTTTTATTATTACAGTATGTATTATTCATACTGATTATCCTCGTTCTATTCCATACTTCCATACTAATGAGATAAATGCGAAAGTTTGGCTGTTTATATCTATTACGTTTTCACGGTAATATACGGACCTATAATGATGAAAGAAGGGTGGCCAAATCGTACCTGACGACGAAATGATGGCATTACAATATGGATGAATTCTAATTTCAAAAGTATTGTTGACATTATTATAAAAAGTCGTGGCTATTTAGGTATGATTTTCAAAGAGGATGGTGTTTTCTGAAGATAAACCAATCTAAGTATGGTTGTTAACGACGCAACAAATGTTACGCATTAACTAAAATTTTAACGTTTGTTGTGTACTTAGATAATTGTACTCGATAACTTACAAGTAAATCTTATTTACCTATTAGTAAATGGGGGCATTGGTGACATGTAACACAGGTTTATACCTAAAACTAGCACCAATCTCTTATAAACAGGTTTAAATACTACAGTTTTTTTCATCTTAAAATATATTTGCCTATGTTTAATAATTTTCTTATTAAGAGAGAAATATATTTTTTCTTATTCTTATCTTTAAAGCTATGCAATGGATTTCAACGCGGTTTTTTGTTGTAGATAGAGTAGGTTCCTGCCGCCAGGAAGTCCAATGCTTGCCGTTGACGTGCTCCGATTCGGAGACTAGGGTAGCCAGCCAACTTACTTTTGCTCAAGGCCTAACTTCCCGGCCTAAGTTTGTCAATGCACCACTACCACCTTTGGTGTCTCTAAGCAGCGTAAATTTGTTACCATCAGGAAAGCCGTCTGATCATTTGCCTGCCAATATCATAAAACAACAATGTATCACATAGGATACCGGTCTATCAACAGAGTATAAATCATAAGCGTTACTTATCACTGGCACTGCGGACGTTTAGCTATTATTAGTATTCAATAGCCAAAATATAAGGGCCTGATATATATAGAATACACATTGTGTGACTGTAGTTACTTGTGTGGTAAAGGTTACATAGGATTTGCATTACAGAGGCTCGAGATCGTGACTAGATATCTCAATTTGATTATAGCTTGAAGGGTCTCGCCTAACGGCCAGTGGGTAATTATTTAATAAATTTATGAAATACCTTTACTTTAGTTTTGTTTTGTTTTTTGAATTGTCCCTTGCTGTGACAGGCTAAGACCTTTAGACCATACTGCCAAATCTTCCACAAATTTTAGTAAATTCTTTTTCTTGTATTTATTTTCAATTCACTTCTTTAGAATCTTAAATTTTAGTCACTGGTCGTGAAAGAGTGTCATGTGTGTCATGTCATGTGTAAAACGGTGGCCTCCTTACTCAAGCTTATTTAGCGAGATTTGGAGGCGACGAGGAATTAAACGAACACTAGTTTGTTCACAAATATTTAACTTTTGCACTTGAACTGAACAAAATTAAACAAAATGCTACCTAAATTGATTTTTTATGATAATGGAAGGCAAATAAGCAGACTTGTTTCCTGATGCTAAGAAATTCATACACCTAATTAGATTAAATTATTAATTACATTAGAGACACCAAAGTTGGTAATGATGCGTTGCCAAACTGAGGCCGAGATGTTAGGCCTCGAGCAAAAATAAGTTGGCTGGCTACTTTTGTCTCCGAATCGGAGCACGTCAACGGCAAGCATTCGACGTCCTGGCGGCAGGAATAGGTAAGGCCGGGCCAATCAATCCAGGCCAGTCGCTGCGGAACGCTACCACCAAGTAGGATATCACGGTGTTCGTGAAGCCTGTGCTCGCCTTTTACGAGCTGCCTGGAAAGCAGATGGTCTATTCTGCAAAGGAGCCCAGACCAACACAGACTATATACGAAATTCGATAGTTACGAAAAAACTAGGATCATCTTATTTCGCGATGACGCCAAATTATATTTTTGTAAATTAGATTTTTTTTATAATTATTATGCCACGGACGTTAATAAATGCCATTTGTTGAGTTACAATTACGAAAAGTTAAAGTGCTAAGTTTATTTATAGTTTACGTTACTTATACAGGGCAATGGTTAGCACTCACGCTATGTGTCAGTAACGTAGATCTACTTTTTAAGTAGCCCTAATTCTTTTACAATATCATGTGTAGACTACCTTATTTTTCTTTTACTTAAGGCTAGTATATTCGAGTGCTGTTAACTTCCCGGTCTACGTCAACCACCGGCGGCGACAAGTATCATGTTTTGAGTTGTTAATTAATGTAGATTCTAGAAGATCAATCGAACTACATGATGTATTTTTTCACAGAAGAAAACGAGACATATTTGATGGATTAAAATTAAATAAAAAATAGGTTAAAAAATATGGGTAGTTTTGAACATTACCATTTAACATTCCTGCCGCCATAACGTCATGACGTGTTCCGGTTCGGTAGGTAAGGTAGCCGGTAAACTTACTTTTGCTCGAGGCCTAACATCCTGCCCTCAGGTTGGCAACGCACCATTACCATCTTTGGTGTCTCTAGGCGGCGTGAATTTCTTA
>NJDD01003879.1:0-10118 GCA_002245505.1 Calephelis nemesis | reverse complement strand
AAGCGCCCTGCGCCGTCTTACGAATTTTTGATCAGGTCACATGTCTTGACGCGAGTTTAGAAGTTTTTACCCATTCCAAAAAACATGCGCAACGACGCTAAAGAAGTTTTCACTTTAAAAATGGTCGTGTTGTGTTTGATACGATTAAATGTATTACTTTTCGTAAATTTACAAATTGTCCAAGACATAGGGCCACATTGTGAATGAAATGACCAAGTTCACAAGTTTAGCGATTTTGAACACCCGTTCAATTGAAAACCATCTCTACTTGGTCAGTATTGACAACAAAAACTTCATGTTTGTAACATGAAGATACAAAGATATATAGAGAGGAGTTTACTACATCGATCATTTATTGCTCTAATTTTACTTAAATTAGACTTAGTGTCTAGTGTCTAGTCGTGGGTGCTCTGGTCGTGCCTCTGCCCACCCTGTTCGGAGATATGGGCGTGAAGATACTCTAGACGTCCAATTTCAATTGAAAATTGAAATAATATTTACAAGTAACATTACTTACTCTATCAATTTAACTTGTAAACGAATAAAAAGTGCAAAAATGTCGTTTGTCGATGTCGAATCGAATATCTCCAAAAACGTTTGTAGGTACTAACGAGTAGATACTTTGTGAATAATGAAAGAATTATGAATGTAGAGCCATTAACCCAACTTTAATAACTAATAACCCAAATTCAAGTTGCCAATGCTTTTTACAACGGCGATACCTACCTGTGTAAAAGTCTATGCAACATAATATTTACAGATATGTATTTTTCATTTTTAGTCACATATGATTACTTTCTTTGTATACTAAAAAGAAAATAAAGCATCTTCACGCCCATATCCCCAAAGGAGTAGGCAGAGGCACAACCAGGGCACCCACGACTAGCCGAAGGCACTAAGTCCCACAATGTGGTAGGTGGCAAGACTATCGCCAACAGGGCACATTTCCAATCCCGAGCAACATCATTTTGTTAGAAAATTGTAAAAACCCAATTTATAAAAACAGTCAAGTCCAACAACTAAACCGCTAGAATACAGAGGTGATCATTTATCATTTTAGTATTAACAATTTCATTTTTTAAGCAAATACCATCTTACTAAAAGTGCATTTTATATAAAACGATTATTTTTCTGCAACTAGTAGCTGATACTTAAAGTCGTTTACTCAAAATAACGAAGCTTAAACTAAAATAAAACTATTAACTAAATCGCAGCCGCTGAGTGTATCCAATTAAAATTAAAATAGACAACGAGGTAACGAACGATGTTAAATCATATGTTTGAGAACATAAAGTAGGGTTCCGTCAAACTTTTAAGAGATAAAATATTTTAGTGTGAAGTAGTTCAAATGAGCAATTTAATATAAAGTAGTGGTCGGCCGTTGGTCAAAATACAACCATAATAAATTTTAATATCTTGTTGATAAGAACGCCATCTTCATTTCTCAAGACCAACTACTTTGTTTCCAAACTATATGTTGCGCCATCTGTGATCTTTTACCGTTATCAATAAAATATTTGTTTACATGTGCCAAATGCATGGTAGTGTGGGTAATGTTTTATTTATTGATTTATGTACTTTATAAGCATTATTATTGAAAAATATTCGCGTTCTACATTTCTCCTAAACATAAACTATAAGTGTGCCAAATTTTATGCTCCTGCGTCCGCGCAATTTCCGTAAAAAAGGGTCTAAAGTTTTTGCTTCACGTATTAATACATAGATACTGTCGATGTTTTGACTGTTACATACTAAATACTAGATAGAGCTGTGCGACGACTCTCCGGGATAAGTAGCATCGTTTTATCTACTCCTGTCGCCATGTCAATGCTCGTCACTGTCGTGTTCTGTTTTGGAGGTTAGCTCAAAACCTTACTTACACAATAAAAAATAATTATAAGTGAAATGACGAGGCAAACAAGCAGACGTATTTCAAAATTGTACTATAATGCTCTTTACCATTATGACAAACCGTCTGCTTGGTTGCCTTTCTATTGAAAAGTATTTTTCTGCCCTGCGGGCGGAAAGTGAATTTGCTCCGGTGGTTTTAAACAAAGTTGTCTCTTTCCAGTTTTAGTGCGCAGAAAATAGTATTGGTACATACCTCGGGCAGTAAAAAGCCATTGCAGTTCGGCCTATAATAACTTTAGTCAGAGGCTTTCTTAACTTTACTGTCCCAGGGGTGCGAAGCGTTGATAAAAATATTATGTGGAGCTTTTTGACAATATAAAGTTAATAGACATGGTACTAGATGCTCTTTAAATGACATTTGACATGTATTTAAATAGCTGGGACAGGTTATAGACAGCTCCAGCTTCTCTAATGTAATTTGTAATAAACTCAAGGTGTATTTTGTAGCTTTACTGCATTTCAATTATTAACGCAATTGTTTATTAATTATCTCCATTAAAAAGCATCGTCGAATCACCCTATTCAGCAAAAATATAAATACAAATGTTAACTTCTGTGCAACAGTTAGAGAAAATAACCATAATCGTTTACCGACTTCTATCCGTGCAATCCAAAGTTGAATCTAAACAAAACTATTAGCAAACTCGCAACTCTGAGAGCAGCTTCAGTGCATCCAATTAAAATTTAAAACATCGGGCACGGACTGAAATTAATCATATACCTATAGACGAGTATTCAGTAGGGTTACCAATTCAATAGAAACATTGTCCAACTAATTATTACCTTACCAATGTTTTGGTTTTAAATAAAATTAACCGAATTATCAAATAATAATACAAATAATGTATGTTTAGTTTTTACTTAAAACAATGCTTAACTGCATATTTAAGATATTTCCGCAAAATAATAAAGTAGATTATCAGAATGATTCGCAAGAGTGAATCTCCTTTGGAATATCAGCAATGTAATATTTAACTTGAGTTTAAAATTAAAAGAAAGCCTAGATTCATGTTCAAATCTAAGTTGCATTTATCAATCGATCAAATTATAATAAAGCTAAGTACCTCTAAAATTAAAAAGGCATCCATAGTTTATTATAAACTGTAGGTGCCTTTTCTTTTGCACTAGAAAAGAGTACGGTTATTTTTTACATTGATTTTGCATTCAAAGGAATTCATTCTGTAATTAATTCATTAGTGATTTTATTTCCCTAATAAAAAGTTTTTTTCATAGTGTGAGAATACTATGATGAGAGAAACTTGCAGGCTAATAACATCCCATTAAATTCATTTAAACCAAGATAGGTATTTTATGAAAATATTATTGTGAAGTTGATTAAATTAATATTCTCCGCTCCGTTATTTACATCTTATTAGGTAACCATAATATACTAAAACCTAAACATTACATTTTGTGTTTTGGCATTTGGCAACCCTACTACGTCGGTGAGTGCTGCTAGGTTATTGAGATTTTCCTTTGGCCTCGTTTGAAGTGTGACGACTATTAATTAACGACACGAACGTGTCCATATCATTTCCAATTAAAATCACCATCATTTAATTTTTTTTGCACATAAACTGAGTTTATTTAATATGAACCGACTTCAAAAAGGACTAAGCTATTAATCAGATTCCATGTTTGTAACACGATTAATAGGCCAATAACGAATTATTGATTGATTTGATGATTATTTTTGGCAAACAATACTAGGTCATGTTTCTGTCTTCTGATGTGTTCCCATAATTTTTTTTGAGTTTACTTCTTAAGAAACGATTTGAGTTATAAGGCCCGGTACGGAAATTTTATGTGGAGTAAAATCAAGTGTAACACGAAAAGTTGAGGCATTACGTAGAAAGAGACAAACATATGTTAGTCGTACCGCTTCAGTCCTTCACATAGAAATAGGAATAATTAGAGGTCAATGGTCCTTCAGTATTTTTTTCTCCTTCAGGACTGACGAGCTCGCCCGGACAAAAGTCGAGTCGCCCCGAGCGGGTCGTCATTCGGCTCCGCCACAGTCGAGTTACGTATGACATTGACATTAGGTAGTCCAATAATTTAAAACGCAGTCGACTTGTTCGAATGATTTTTATTATTATTTTTAACTAATTGATTAAATAAAGTAAGTAAATTCCAATCGTGCGTCGTAGCTGACACACACACACACACACACACACACATTTTTTTTCAAAATCTGACCAGTGGTTTTTGAGTTATCCTGGATAATGTATAATTTTATATAGGACCACCTCGAAATTATGTTTGCGAAAAAAATCAAATCGCGACGTAGTAGCTAATAAGATGAAAATGATTGTAAATTACTGAAATTACATCGTTTTTTTCATTTTAGGCTGGCCAACAGGGAAAACGGTAAAATATTTCTTTGGTAAAATAAAGTTTTGTAGTAGTTCAATGACTAGGCAATATTTTTTTAAAAAATAAAAAAAAATATTAAAAAATCGAATACATATGTACATATCTGTAACAAAACAACCTATGAACGTTTAAAAAGATCATAGGTTGGTTATTTAGGTACCTAGCATATTCAAAGAAAGTTAATAAATATTACAAAAAAATCTTGCAACAGCGATTGTTACCTACTTAAATGCAGGAAAGCGTCGCTTATTGTAGCGCGCACTACTTTTGTGGTACAGGGCATTCATAAATCATAATAATATTATTATTATGTTTCGCGCGGCGCCCGCACACGCGGCAGCCATTTTGTTACTGTGTATCCGTGTTTACTCGTAGTAACCTATGTTTAAAAAACCTCGTTTTTAACTATCAACTAGCTAATCCTACAGACGTTGAGCTGTCTTAACTATAAGTATTGAAATGATATAATTACTTTTTTCTTTCATTAAGATCTTCTCCTGACAATAATTATCACAAACAACAACAAATTGCCAAATTGGCCCAATTATGCACCTGTGATGCGATGAAACAAGGGAAATGGAGATTTTCATACATAAGACGAGCTGCATACCCAGCCCGGGCTTGATTTAAAGTTATAGTTATTCAAAATACTTAACAAATATGTTGAATATAAAAATAAAAATGAGGGAATAATAAGAATTATTCTGAATTTCACTTCTTTTACTCGTTTTTCAAGCTGCTACATTTATAGATCCATGGCGTTATTATTGAGCTTAATTACAGTTTACAGGATTATACTCTGGATTAATCTAAGAGTGCCTGAAATTTTCATTCCTTGAAAACGATCCAGCCATTTGGGAGTCTGTAAAGAAACATTCACAAATACTTTTTCCTTTATACTCGTATATGCTTATTTATTATACTATATTATAAATTTATGAAAATATTAGACAGAAGATTCATTGCTACTCTAGTAAATTATTAAATTTTGTAACCGTGGTACCTTAGTATTTTCTAAATTCTCTAATCGCCTTTTACTTTACAGGATTACTTGCTGGGTCAAATTTAAGACCCTCTCAAAATTTCTTTGAAATCGGTCCAGCCGTTTCAGGGTTTATCCGGAACATAAATAGTACATACGTTCTGTTTTGTACCACTGTATCGATAAAATGAAGGTGAGTTCAGGTACTTTGATTTTATCATGAACTCATAGGAAACAAGCTTTGGGTCGCAAAGGCAAGAATATGTATACAAAAGATGCAGGAAAAAATTGTAAATTGATTTTGTGTGAAATGTTAAGAAACATTACACACGTTTTTTTTTGTAGTTAACACTTGTACTTATCCACAATATAGTTTGTTTAACACTTTCTGCTATTTTCTAGTCTTTTATATGTGGGTACCGTTAGTATAATCCAACCAAATAAGTATTGAACGTTGAATTAAAACAGTCTTTTTTAATCTTTAGTTTCAATGCCCTGATGATGCTGTAAAAAGTGAAACCGGTTGATAAGGCTAGAAAGCAGCAGAAAGTGTTAAATAAAGCATATTGTGGATAAGTACAAGTGTTAACTACTAAAAAACGTGTGTATACAATGGAATTCCACCAAGTGCCGACGATAGCAAGTATAGATTCTATTAAAAAACATTCCCTATGGCATATCTATATTCGTTATACGCAAAACATATGTCAGGAAGTACGTAGGGTCGGATTACCCTAAGGCTACCGGAGGGTAGAGACTTGTGACTTGTGGAAATATGGTCCCTGTGGGATTTGTTTCACGTGCAGACATGATCATTGCTTTTTAATCCACAGAGGAAAATGTTCAGTGAAAAATCTAATGAAGAACAAGTAACGGGAAATATAACCTTATTCTAGTCCTAAAAAAATAAATCCACTTTAAAAGTTTGTAATTGGAATTAGAAGGTCGTTTATTTCACACTAGCGGCCCGCCTCGGCTTCGCACGGCATATAAACCTTCCTCTTCAATCACTTTATCTATTAAAAAAACTGCATCAAAAGTTTTAAAGATTTAAGCATACAAAGGGACATAGGGACAGAGGAATCGACTTTGTTTTATACCTTGTGACGCGTCTATAAAATACTTCTAACTAAAATTCCAATTTCCAATATTGCATTCGAGATTCAAGAGTAACCCTAAAGATCGAAACGTGGCCACAAACATATGATGTTTCCATTTTTAGATTTGCTAAAATTAAAATGTATGGGGATAGCAAGTTAAATTTTTTTTAGAAGTAGTCAAAATGTCATAACGTTTTACTATATTTCCTTACCTCGTAGTATGTCTATGTAAGTAAATAAATACCCGTGGATAAGTTACACAAATTGAATCTAACCCCAAAGCAAATTATACGTCTATGTTATAAAGGCGTTAGGTAGTTAACGATTCAAATACATAAAAATACTTATGTTTTGTATTTAGAGGCACTTTTTTAATCAATCTTAATTATATTGTTAGACGCAAGCGTTTGTTTGATTGTTACTATCATCGTTGCCGTGACTAGTAGAGTTTTGCCCCGTGTTGGTCCGGACCAGGTCCGTTGGCTTTTTTGCAGAATAGACGATCTGCTTTCCTGCCAGGCAGCTCGTAAAAGGCGAGCATAGGCTTACCGTCACTAGCACCGTAACATCTGACTAGGTGGTAGAGTTTCGAAGCGACTCATCCGGATTGGTACCGCCTTACCTATTCCTGCCGCATGACGTGTTCCGGTTTGGAGGGTTGTGGCCGATAAACTTAATTTAGCTCGAGGTCTAAGGTTGGCAACGCACCACAACCACATGTTGGTGTTTCTAGGCGGCGTGAATTTCTTACTATCAGGAAATCCGTCTGCTTGTTTGCCCTCCAGTATCATAAAAAAAAGTTTGTTACAGCAGTTTCCACAAAGGAAATTGAGCGGTAGACGAACACTACGTATTCAAATGGAGCGGGTGAAATAATATTCTCTCTTAGAAAACAAATCTAGAAACAAAGTACCCATTATTGGATTGGAAACTCAAATTCAGACCCATTAAGTTCGATAAATTGACGAAGTTTTTCTTTGAAATGACTTTGTAAGAATTGTAGGGGTTCCTTCCGAAACTCGAGGATGGTAGAGGGAGTTCACATTAACTCTTAGCGTATTGGATTTTTCATCAAAGAAACACTTGTACTGTTTTACGTATCACCTATAATATATTATTTTGTAAATAATCTACCGGTTTCGCTTATACAGCATCATCAGGGCTAAAAGTTTAAATTCTATCCCTGATGATGCTGTATAAGCGAAACCGGTAGGCTATTTACGTGAAACACTACAATTATATCTTTGTTTAAAAATATGAATACCTATTTGGAAGTTTTACCAAGCGCCGACGATGAAAAATATCAAATATAACTCTTGGTGTATTGGATTTTTGGGATGTTTCTCCACTTAAATCCTTCTATAAAACGAGGTCGAATAATCCGATTCCACAGCGTGACCTTAGCCATTTTATAAAGGTGGTAATGGTCTGTAGAAGCTGGCTGGATCGGTGCCCTCTTCTTACTTATTCCTGACGCATAGCGATACTAGTCGTTTTATGAGTGTAAGAAACTTGCACATGTAGACTTTTATCATCAGTAATTCCAGCGGCTTGTTCTATACATTATATATCCATTGATAAAAAATAAAGATAAATAAAATTTGATAGTTTCTTATCGTATTATGCTCGAAACTCGAATAGGATCTAGGGGGCTACTATGTAATTCCGAATATCGTTATTTTGAATATAAGCCTCTAGCGCGGTAACAACGGCAAGCGCTGACGCTATGGCAACAATAACTGGTAAGGGGACGCCGGACGGTTCCTATTCGGGCATGCGGCTGCACTCCACTTTATCACTCTAGTTAT
Source organism: Calephelis nemesis (assembly GCA_002245505.1). Lineage (NCBI taxonomy): Eukaryota > Metazoa > Arthropoda > Insecta > Lepidoptera > Riodinidae > Calephelis > Calephelis nemesis. The sequence continues at coordinate 1,941 of NJDD01003879.1, read as the reverse complement.
TATTGACTACATTAGTGCAAAAATCCAGAAATTATACTATAAGACTGCCACTAAAAAATATACATACCAAGATTTACATTAACATGGTTATGGTTGCCTAGAAAATGTCTTACCCAAATAACATGTATAAAATGTTGATTTTATAAAAAAAAAGTGTGTGTGTGTCAGCTACGACGCACGATTGGAGTTTACTCCTTACGAAATGTATCGTGCAGCACACATGCCTACTAGAGCAGATTTAGTTATGTTAATTCTTCTTAAATTAGTATCATCGCAGACATTAGAAGTGTGATCCAAATAGTCAGTATTTTGATAGATAGCGACTCCTCCTGCACGGAGACTACGAAGTATCGAGCAGGAGGAGATCCCGAGAATGAGATACGCTGTGTAATGTATTCCATCTCATTCTTTTACACGTTCAATCCTGCAGATATATATGCTTGTCTCTTTCTACGTAACGCCTCAACTTTTCGTGTTACACTTGATTTTAGTCCTCATAAAATTTCCGTACCGGGCCTTATAACTCAAATCGTTTCTTAAGGAGTAAACTCCAAAAATTCAAACTAAACAATAGCAAGCCTTAGCACAAAAAAATACACACCTGTTAACTAATTGTTGTCTAAATAACATTCTACACCTGATAGACGTGGCAGCAGGTTGTTGGCTGAGAATCCAATTATTTTAGACAATGTTTGGTGAACCATGTGTTAAACGAGTGTCTAAAATTTTTAGCAGTGAAGTTGTTGAAGTCCCGGAGTACCTAAGCGTTACTGTTGTAAAGTAAATTCAACAATTATGTCGTTATTTTGACAATTAAAAAAGTACATAGATACATTATTTTAAAATTTTTGAATTTGACAACGGTTCCTATATTTTTACCGTGGAGCCAAACAAAAAAACAACAACAACAACAACAACTCTCAAAATGTTGTTTTTTGATCTGAAGCGTCCCTGCGGATCACGTAGTGATTATATTCTCTTTGCTGCGGATATCCTAATTTATTATTCCCAATTCATTTATTTCACTGCCTAGTTGGTTGAGGGGATGGCGTACATGGCTAACGCTATCGACTATGTTAGGTGTGGGGCCGATTCCCGACGGGGTTCAGACATATTTGTGATGAACATCTAGATGTTTGTTTTACTGTGTCTGGGTGTGTTTATTAAATTTTCCCCCGTGTTGGTCCGGGCTCCTTTGTAGAATAGACCATCCGTCTTCCTGTGCCAGGCAGCTCGAAAAAGGCGAGCATAGGCTTGCCGTCACTAACACCGTGACATCTGACTAGGTGCTAGAGTTTTGCAGCGACTCACCCGGATTGGTACCACCGCCTCACCTATTCCTGCTGCCATAACGTCATGACGTGTTCCGGTTTGGAGGGTGAGGTAGCCGGTAAACTTACTTTTGCTCAAGGCCTAACATCCCGGCCTCTGGTTGGCAACGCACCATTACCACCTTTGGTGTCTCTAGGCAGCGGGAATTTCTTACCATCAGGAAATCCGTCTGCTTGTTTGCCATCCAATGTCATAAAAAAAAAAAAATCTGTTTCATTTATTCGACTTAGGTACGGTAAGCAATGCAAATACTTCCAAAATACGAAAGGTACTTACTGTACTACTTACGTATTATTTTTATCGAAGTTCAAAAAAAACGAGGAGGTTATCAATTCGGCCGGTATATTTTTTGTGTATGTACACCGATTTCTCCGAGGTTCCTGAACCGATTTACGTCATTCTTTTTTCGTTTGGTGCGGAATGGATTCGAATTGGTCCCATAAAAATCGATTGAGGTAGGCCCGTTAGTTTTTATTTTATGAGCATTTTTATCTACTTTCACCTATCCCGATGTTTATTTTTATTAAATTAAACCATATCAGCAATAAACTAAAAAGTATTCAATAAAAATAACTAGGGTGTAAGGGGTCCCACCTTCAATCTTCGGGA
>NJDD01003878.1:120184-130345 GCA_002245505.1 Calephelis nemesis | reverse complement strand
GGGTAGTCGAGATATTTAACTAGCTGATATAGCCTTTACATTTCAGCCTTCAGTTGGCAACACATTATTTATAGCTTTACGAGAAATCAGCGGTCGTCAACCTTTTGGCAGGCAAGGGCCACAAGGCGGCAAAATAAACTAAAAGAGGGCCACACTTGTAATATTTACCCTAGAAGCCAAATATTATATACCTACATATAATTGGTCATATTCCATAGCAAAAATGAAAATGGGCGGAGAGAAGCGCGTTCTTAAGGCTACATTTACACTATACGCCGTATATTATATGGTCAAGCGCGGAAGGTTGAAGCATTTATTTTGATATTTATAACTTATTTTCAAGACATTTACGGGCCGCAAATAACACGTCGGCGGGCAGCAAGCGGCCCGCAGGCCGCGGGGGCCGCTGCGGTAAATTAATTTTAGGACGTATTGAGGATTTCTGACCACCAGACGATTCATCTTGATTGTTTTCCGTGATGAAGCTAGATCAATAATGTATGCCTACTAATAATACATGCTTATTTGTATGTTTGTTCCATTTTTACGTCAAAGCGGCTGAACATATTTTTAGCAATTTCGGCACAAAATTATATAACACTTGAAAAGGGACAAGTGCTACTTTTTATGTCGGTATTTTAACAACCTTTTTTTTTGAGCGCCTAGTAACGAAGGTTTAGATGCGAAACCTCTTCAGGTGGTTACAATGAGTGTACCGCATGGCTCTTTGCTAGGACCACTTTTTCTTCTTATGTATACAAATGACTTGCCTTGTCACATAGAGAATAACCATGACATTTTATTATTCGCGGATGACACTTTAGTTATATTTATACTGAAAAGAGAAGTAGCCAAGTATGACGAAGTGTACAGTGCTATGTTAGTTGTAGATTGGCTCACCTTAAACAATCGTTTTAATGGTATTAAAACAAATTTTATCTAGATCTATTTGAATTCGATTCAAAATAATCATCAAAATCGGTTTATAGTTGGCTGAATAATCGAGTAACATACAAAAATGTAAAAAATACATACAGTCGAATTGAGAACTACTCATCTCTATGAAGTTCTGCTGTGGATCATGTATAAAGTTCTACAATAGACTGCCCAGTGACATTGGAGGCATACCCATGATTAAGTTTTAATATCAAAACCAAGATGTATGACATAAACTGTAATCAAGATATGTGACATAAACTATTATAAAATCTCAGAATATTTAAAAGACGACCATCCCCGTGTTGGTCTAAGTCCGCCTTTCTACCAATCTGCTCGTAACACACACACACACACACACACACACACACACACACAAACACACACACACACAAACACACACACACACACATACACAAACTCTCTCTCTCTCTCTCTCACACACACACACACACCCAGAAGTGGTAGGCAGAGGTACAATAAGAGCACTTACGACCAGTCAAACACTAAGTTCAAATTAAGTTTGTTCTATAATTTGGCTGCGGATTTTTTATTAATATTTTTATTAAGTATCTTTACGCGTGTATTCCTGAAACGGTAGACAGACGTACAACCAGGGCACCCACAACTAGTCGATGACACTAAGTCCCACAAACGGGGCAAACCAATCGCCAACCGGGCACACATCCAACTTTTTTTTGAGAAAATAAAATACACTTTTGCGTTTATGAATCCGGGACCTCATAAAGTCAAGGCCAACAACCCGAGCGCTAAATAACCGGCTAAAATAGCGTGGAATAAACCATAGAATAGAGCCAGTGAAAACGGATAAAGTCTATTTTTAGCGTAGGTTTAGGCGGGTGTGACGTCATGGGTCGATTTGACCGGGAGCTGCCACGTGTATATTACATCAGCAGTACGTTTCTGTGACCACCGACCAGTAATTAACATACCACATCGGATTAAGCACGTTGCGTTCTTCTCTGGAATATGCAAATGCCTATTAACACTAATAAACAACTATTTATTAATTTTCCGTTTTGTAGGTATCACATCTGTTTATCGCCTCTGTGGTCTAGCGGTTCAGTTGTTGGACTTGACTGCGTGAGGTCCTGGGTTCAAATCCCGGGCCGGGCAACAAAAGAAAATTGGGTTTTTCCAAATTTCTAATAAAAAAAAATGTTGCTCGGGATAGGATATGTGCCCGGTTGGCGATAGGCTTGCCACCTATCATATTGTGGGACTTAGTAAGTTAAGTAGTAGTAGTCTGTTTAACCAATAGTAGAAACCAAATATGAATTGTGTACACATGTAAGGTTTGATTTTTAATTAGTTAAAAATAAGTAAAATTGTATGTAACTGTATAATTTGCTGACTTTCGAAAAATGTATTCGTGAATACTTACTTCGAATAAAAAATATTCTATTCTATTGTAAGTTGAAACCGAAGGATTTGAATATTTCAAATCGAGTAAATTATATGATTGCTATACAGCCCTTTTACTAATTAAGATACGCATTAGAGAAAATAGTAAATAACTACAGTGAAGTAGAAGGTACGGCCTAACCACAGTTACAGTAGCCGGCACGAATCTTGAGCGCTGAGCAGCTGCTGATCTGAGCTGAGCTGATAGGTTTGCACATTGTACACTTCTACTTAAAAAAACGTTTGATACCTCAATTTTCAAAAGCATTGAAAGCACATACATTACTTAATATTGAATTTGAGGTAAACGAAATAAATAATTGAAATAAGTACAAATTTGTGCAAAAAATCTTTATTTAATAAAGTAAAGCAAATTTTAATATCAATAAAAAATAGACCATACTAGACTAGGTTCAATATTATGAAACTAAGTACATCACAACCTTACTGATGCCTGCCATGAAGTCATCGGCGGATGGCGTGTTTCGGTTTGGAGGGTTAGGTATCCGTCTAGATTTACAGATGAGGCCTAACCAGCCTTAGGGATGGCAATGCATCTTTAGGAATCATCTGATCGGATCTATTAGACGGAGCCATCAACTGCCATTTATAAATCATATTTTTTTTTGTATTAATAACTTAATAAGTTTTGGTATTAATGGTTTTAAAATGTTACTTTAATGGGATTAATTGCTTGCATTTTTTTTTATCAAGCTACACTGAAAATTTTGCTATACACAAGCAACTTATCAAAAAAACAAATTGATATTGTATATGAAAAGTATTTAATTTTGCTATTATAATTAAATTTCAATTACTTATGCAGGGAAGTGTACTTGTTGCCACGAAATGCCCAGTGACAGTTTCGAGAGCAAATCACAACTTACCGTTATAACGCGACATGCTGAGAACCAATCACGTAGTTTGAAACGCCAAACCGTGTCCACCCCCCTTGCTTCATACCACTTATCATACCTAAAAAATGACTTCTGCGCATAAAATGGTCAGCGCTCAAGATCCGTGCCGGCTATTGTACATGCGAAGGTGCGCGCATATTTAACAAACTACCCTCTAACATAAAAAATATTGACTCCATCAATATATTTAAAAAACGGCTAACAAATTACATTTTTAATAATAGTTAATACCAACAAAAAGTTTGAAAATGTTTGAAATGCATTACTCGGATCTGTATCCACTATTGATTCGTTTTGTTTTTGAAGAAGTTAGATAATGATATCGTGTCGTCGGATGTCTGTCGATTAATCAATGTGTTTGTACCCATGCAATGTATGACAATCAATTTGTTTACTTCTGCTCACCAATATTCTCATGTAAGTGATATTAATGTATGTCTTTATGAGAATAAATGTCTTTAAACCTAAACCTGAAGTTGAAGTTGGAAGTCCTGATTTCCGAGGTAGGGTAGCCTTACGTAAGAAAATTATTATTCCAGTCTCGGGGTCGCAACCCTCCGTAATCATCTTTGAAGTTATGCGTACCAATTTATTGCTTGTGATGAGTTTCCTTGTTATAAAAATCGTCTAGAAACAATCCGTTTCAAAGCTTTTAATTAAAACATGTTATGAAAGTGTACGGGCCCTTTAGTACCGGGCTACGAATAGGGCTACGGCAGAGGATACTCTGCCTGTCTTAAAAGGCGACTAAAAAGGGGTTGGGGCTGTGGGTCAACTGATCGGGGTGTCAGTTGGCTAAAAAAGCAGCTTGGCACGTGAGGCAGCATAGTATGGTGTGACCCTATGCTGCTATCGTCAAAGTGATGGCCTCAGATTATGACAGCTTCTGAGCGGATGAGCTTGCGGGCAGGTGTGAGGGTAACAGCGGTGTTTCCTTCGAAAATCCTCGCAGTCACTCGATACGCACAGAGGATGGCCACCGAGTAATTTTAGCCGTCCGTGTAGAGTCCTGCGTAACCCGCCTCTTCCCCCGAAAGCGGCGGATATCCATGAATATTTCCACTCACGTAAAAAAAAAGGTGTACAGGTTTACTTTTGTTATACAGAGGCTGTTGATTTGCATTTCCTTGAACTTAATACTTATCACCTCTGTGGTCTAGCGGTCTGGGTGTTGGAGTTGACTGCATGAGGTCCCGGGTTCGAATCCCGGGTCGGCCAACAAAAAGAAAATTGGATTTTTCCAATTTTCTAATTACAAAATGTTGGTCGGGATTGGAAATGTGCCCGGTTGGCGATAGGCTTGCCACCTATCACATTGTGGGACTTAGTTTCTTCGGCTAGTCGTGGGTGCGTCGGTTGTACCTCTGCCTTCCTCTTCAGGGATATCGGGGATGCGGAGACGAAGCTGCGTGAAACTGCTATTCTTCTATAAAGAGGAAAGATTCGATTTTTGAAGTTATACTTCTTTTGGCGCCTTAGGAAAAAATGATGAGGGTAAATTTTTACGATGCGCGCGCACACCGTCACGAAAAACCGACATGATGAAGTTAGCTTTAGATAACATTTTAGTTTTTTGTGATATTTTTATTAAATATTAAATAAACTTTATTCAACTAAGTAATGCATTATAATAAAACTTTTAATGTATTAAATACCATTTTGCTATGGTTAGTTTCATTTTGTCTACAAATGTAAAATAAGGCAAAAGATAAAATTATTAAAAAGATTTTTATCTTATTACGCCGAAGAAATATAACTTCTAACGCGTGTACTTAAGTACACACACATTTTGTTTGTCTGTTTCTTTGTTTGTTTGAAATGAATAGGCTCCGAAACTATTGGACCGATTTCAAAAATTCGTTTACCTTAAGAATGCTACATTATTTCTGAATGACATTGGCTTTGTTTCATCAAAACCGGTGCAGTAGAAGCCAAGTTACGCAGGCGAAGCTACGCGAAACTTATAGTCTACAATATAAAAATGAATTGCTAAATGTCTTGGTAAGGGCATGACTTTCGATCGACTTAACCAATTTTGCTAATTCTTTTATTGTTGTGTTAGTTATTGTCAGAAGAAGGTTCTTACGAAGAAAAACCGGGAAAATTGCAGGGAAAATGGGAAAAACAGTAGTTTATTTTCCCCCATACAAACTGAACGGGTGGAACGAAGTTCGCCGGGACAGCTAGTTACACAAAACTCTTTCTGAACTTGCCAAATATCAATCAAACAGGAACGTAGGAAATTAACAACACTTTATTTTTCTTTCATACAAATAGAACAAGTGGCACGAAATGCATCGGGACAGCTAGTTACATAAGTAATCAAGACTGTTTCTGACCTTGTCAAAGATATTAATCGAACGTCGGAAATTGCTTCGAAATTTATCATCTCAATTTCAGAATTTCTCGTTTGTTATTTTGAAACTTCCGCGGTCTGACGTAAACTTGTCTTTCTTACTGTTGTCTGCCATTGAAATGTGAAAAGCAAAGACCAATTTCATAACTCGCAAGGCTTTGTTCTGTAAGATATGATATTTATTTAATCGTTTATTGTGCACAAAAACTTACACTAACACCGTGACATTTGACTAGGTGGTAGAGTTTCGCAACGACTCGTCTTGATACCACCGCCTTATCTATTCTTGATGCCATAACGTAATGACGTGTCCCGGTTCGGAGATTAAGGTTGCCGGTAAACTCACTTTTGCACGAGGCCTAACATCCCGACCTCAGATTGGCAACGCACCTTATCACCTTTGTTGTCTCAAGACGGATTGAATTTCTAACCATCAGGAAATACGTCTGCTTGTTTGCCTTCCTATATCATAATAAAACATAAACTAAAAGACTTGTACAAAAGGTCAGCTTATCTTAAGGTTGTCTTTTATCTCAAAAAAGATAAAAGACAACCTTGGCCTACAGACACCATAGATATTATAAGTACGTCACTTTCCTGTGGTCGGGATCCAATAGGATAATAATGCCAGTCTACCGGCTACCCTGGAAGGTAGCTTCCAGATCGGAACATGACAGTCATTATGGTGGCAGGAATAGGTAACCAGTAGTCGAGGCGGCGTTTCCTAAAATAGATAAATATGACAACATTTATTTAAAAAGAAGATAATACATTTCTAAAAGATCGGTTCCGAAACTGTGAGATTTTTACGGAATAATAAACATAGACTAAAGTACTCCAAGGTTTAAGTTGTCATTGTGGACTTTATTGCATTGTAATGTCAACTTAAGTTGGATAATTACTAGTCTAAATTAAAGTAATAGACTAAACCTGAATATACTCAACCTTGGAGTACTTCAGTTTATATTTATAATATTATGACTAGCTGCCCGTTCCGGCTTCGCTCGATGGTAATTTTTTTTTCCATAAATTGAGATATAAGCTATCCTATCTCTCAAGTTGGATCGAACTGCACATGGTGTCCGAATTTTATTATAATCGGTTAAGTGGTTTAGGAGTCCATTGAGGACAAACATTGTGACACGAGATTTATATATATTAAGATTAGTGGTGTATTTTGTTCCTAGGAAGCGCCAAGGAGTAGTCACTTGCCATCAGTGATCATGTGAACCACCTTCTCGTTTATTTCCTCTTCCTTTAAAAACAAACCTAAAACATGTTAACAACTTTTAATCATGTGTATTTCTTGGAAAATTCATCACCTAATTATAAACTTACATTGAGGGTAATTTATAAAAGAATTTAATTATTTGCAGGTTGATCTATGCATAGAACCAGGGCAGTCACTTGGTCTGATGATAAGAGGAGGACTGGAGTACAACCTTGGAATCTATATAACTGGAGTGGATAAGGACTCTGTAGCAGATCGGGCTGGCTTAATGGTACCTAATATTTATGATTTATTACACTTTTTATCGTGTAATTTTATTATACATAAAACAAATAATTGAATCACAATAAAACTACTGACTATTTAAGCACAGTATAACTGCAAATAATTGAAGTGCAGCAAAACTGCAAAATTAATTAAGCGTAGTGTAACTGTAAGTAATTTATTGAAGTACTATAAAATTGCTAATAATGTAAGCGCAGTATAACTACAAATAATTGAAGTGCAGTAAGCTAATTGTTTAAGCGCAGTGTAACTGTAAATATTTAATTGAAGCGCAATACAACTGCAAATAATTTAAGAGCAGTAAAACTGCAAATTGTTGAAGCGCAGTGTAACTGTAAATAATTTATGAAAGCGCAATACAACTACAAACAATTTAAGCGCATTAAAACTGGATAAGCTACTCCAATTTTATTACTACGTCATCTAGGTAAACAAAAAGTAAGGATTTTTAATATAATAAGATTTGATGTTATTGACGTGTTTCCTGATGGATGGGTCTCTCCCTTCAACACTGGCTTCTCCTACACATAAACTATAAGTGTGCCAAATTTTATGCTCCTGCGTCCACGCAATTTTCGTAAAAAGGGGTCCAAAGTTTTAGCACCACATATTAATATATAGATTGTGTACGGATTTGGTAATGCGTTCGGTTGGTGATAAGTTTGGCATCTCTTACGTTGTGGGACTAGGCACTTTAGGCTAATCGTTGATACCCTGCCAACTTTCTCGGAGATAAAAGTCTCAATATACCTAGTCTTGCCATAAATATTGTAATAAAGAAAAAAAATATTTTTTTAACTGCAAATAACATATATTACTTTTACAGTGTGTTAGTTTAATACATAAATATACAACAATTAAAAATATAAAAAGCTTATTCGAAGTGGTCTCCATTGGCTGCAATACAGTCCTTTAAACGTTGAGGCCAGTTATCAATAGAAGCACGCACTCTTTCCATGGGAAAATTCTTCACTGCCAATCGTATAGATTGTTTTAGGGACTCCAAATTATCATGGCGTTTAGAGCAAGCTGTACTCTCTAAAACTGACCATAAATCATAATCCAGCGGATTAAGATCGGGACTAGACGACGGCCAGTCTTCAGCTCTGATGAAGTCCGAAACGTTCGCTTCCAACCAAGACTGCGTGGACCGAGCTTTATGACCCGGCGCCGAGTCTTGCTGGAAGGACCATACTTGGTTATTGAACATGGTGATGTTAAGGGGCTTAACCACCTTCTCAAGAATGGTATCTTGATACACTTGTGCCGATGTTTTGATACCTTTTTCACAAAAATATGGCTCAGTCACTCCTTCATAGCTAACACCCCACCAAACCATCACTGAAGTTGGATAATGTCCACGTTGCACTCTGTCGACTAATTGGGAAGCTTCCTTAGAGCTTTGAGCATAAATACGGTCATTTTGTTTGTTAAAATGTTGCTCAATTGTAAAAATTTTCTCATCCGTAAACAAAATTTTTCTGTGACCTCCCTTTGCGTACCGCTTCAGTAATTGTTTCGATTTTACGACCCTATTCTTCTTTAAATTATCAGTTAAGAAATGACCAGAGCGTCTCTTATAGGCTGCAAGTCCTAAGTCATGTTTTAAAATACGCGACATGGTTCTAGGTGCTATCTTCATTTCCCGAGATAAAATCTTTTGCTTTCGGACAGGATTTCTTCGAATTCTTTCCCTTACTGCTTTGACCACCTTTTTCGTACGAACACTACGTGGACGGCCAGATCTTTTTCTGTCACAAACAGAGGAAGTCTCATTGTACCTATTAATAGCCCGGTACACAAACATTTTACTAAAACCAAGTGTATGGAGAGTTTTAAAAATTGCATTTGGCTCCATACCTACTTTGTGTAATGCAATCACAGCGATTCGGTTCTCTTTATCACCCCACTCCATTTTAATATCGCAAAATATTGTACAATGTATTGGCGCCAAAATGAGAAAACACAATGAACAATCGTATAAAAATGACAGATTCGAAATTCAAATGTAATATTTTTTTATTTTTAAGTGTAACAGTATTTATGGCCAGACTAAGTACTTTAACTCTTGTATATTAGAATACATTGAATGAGATTATGCTTATTATGCTTACTAATATTAAAAAATGACAAAGTCAGACTTGCGCAAAGAGGGTTCCGTACATACCTGTAGGTTTAAATGTAAAATATCACTTAACACCACATTTTGTACGATGCAACTAAAAATTTGCTTCGTACCAAATTACAAGATTGTGATTTCACAGGAAAATTCAATTGCATGTTTTGAACATTTTTAGCATAAACGTCTTTACTTTGGTTTAGAAGTTCTATTTCGTCTGTCAGTGTTAAAGTGTCAGTTTCATTTCATAAGTTTCATACTATACAATAAAATAAATGCTATTTCTTCGATAAATTCGCTTAGTACCAGAGTATAGTAAGTATCTTCATGTCCATATCCCCGAAGGGGTAGGCAGAGGCAGAACCAAGGCACCCACGATAAGCCGAAGACACTAAGTCCCACAATGTGATAGGTGGCAAGCCTATCACCAACCGGGCACATATCCAATCCCGAGCAACGTTTTTTATTAGAAAATTGGAAAAACCAAATTTTCTTTTTGATGCCTGACCCGGGATTTGAACCCGGGACCTCATGCAATCAAGTCCAACACCTGAACCGCTAGACCACAGAGGCGATTATCTATTTTTACAGTCCAGAAATAAAGTATTTGATATAAATTTCACTTTAATACCTCAACGTCTTCCTGAGAAAAAGAGTTTTGATAAACGGACAACAAAGTAAAAGGGTTCTGTTTTTTATGAGGTACGGAACCCTAAAAATAGTACAAAATATGTGTTATTTTCGTGAAAGTATTATCAAAGCTTCTCATTATTCAGCTCCCCAGAGATCATGTTTTATTCATCCCCTAAAGTGTTATATAGTCCAGTAAAAAGTTACATGAAACCATGATCTGACCAGAGTTGGCGCAATGAGTAAAAATGTGTTCATTAAC
>NJDD01003878.1:95803-120124 GCA_002245505.1 Calephelis nemesis | reverse complement strand
TGTAAAGAGGACTGTGGCGAGTTTGAAATACTGTTATATTGTTTGTTCAGAGTTTTATATCACACTAGAATTTATCTTTCACTTTACATGTGGCTTACAATAATTTATTGTCTTTCCAATTTTGTATCATCATCATCATCATCATCACTAACACCGTAACATCTGACTAGGTGGTAGAGTTTCGCAGCGACTCGCCCTGGTTGGTACCACCGCCTTACCTACCTATTCCTGCCACCATAACGTCATGACGTGTTCCGGTTCGGAGGGTAAGGTAGCCGGTAAACTTACTTTTTCTCGAGGCCTAACATCCTGACCTCAGGTTGGCAACGCACCATTACCATCTTTGGTGTCTCTAGGCGGCGTGAATTTCTTACCATTAGGAAATCCGTCTGCTTGTTTGCCTTCCTTAAACATAAAAAAATGGTCCTACGCAAATTTATCAAGTTCCTATTAGTGGTTTTACAGTTACTTTTGATAAGCGTACATTTTTCACTTACATGAGTCTTTATTAAGTGAAAATTGTTCGCACTTATAAGTAAGTATACCTCAAAAACCACTAGTTGAATCATGAAAAATATATATGGGACCAGCTCTAAATCATGACGTACCTACCATTAAAAAAGAATCTTTAAAATCGGTTGGCTATTGGCCGAGTGATCGCGTAACAAACATAAAGTATCTAAAGTATCTTCACGCCCATATCCCCGAAGAGGTAGGCAGATGCACAACCAGGGCACCCATGACTAGACGAAGATACTAAGTCCCACAATGTGATAGGTGGCAAGCGTATCGCCAACCGGGCACATATCCTATTTTTCCCAATTTTTCCTTTTTGTTGCCCGACCCGGGATTAGAACCCGGGACCTCATGCACTCAAATCCAACAACTGAACCGCTAGACCACAGAGGCGATCTCAAACATTAAAAAAATGTACAGCCCAAAGGAGAGCCTCTTAGTTTTTAGGAGTCGGTTAAACAAACAAAAATCTTTAAAATGTTATAGGGCTCATAAGCGTAATTACTTCAATGTATAAACATACATTAAAGAAGCTTAACACCACTACCACCAAGTTACTAGGTGGTAGAGTTTCGCAGCGACTCTCCCGGATTGGTACCACCGCCTTATCCATTCCTGCCGCCATAACTTTATTACGTGTTCCGGTTCGAAGAGTAAGGATAAACTTACTTTTGCTCGAGGCCTAACATCCCGCCCTCAGGTTGGCAACGCACCACTTCCACCTTTGGTGTCTCTAGGCGGCGTGAATTACTTACCATCAGGAAATCCGTATGCTTGTTTGCCTTCCTATATCATAAAAAAAAATATCTGCTTCAATCTTCAATCACAGAGAACAAGAAAGATTTTTCGGCAATTTTACGACAATTTACCTACTTTGGTATTGATACTGCTTTCCGTAGCGAAGGCTTTTACATGACTAAATTATTACTATAACTGTCATCCACTTAATGGAAACCTTCAGCATGAGGGTCCTAAGTATGAATAATAAATTGACACAGAAGGGACAGAAACTAATCAGAATTTCGAAATGAAAACTTACACATCAATAAGTTTGTAACCATTTATGTCTCTTCTATAAGTACAGAATCGCCTCTATGGTTTAACGGTCCGGCGTCGGACTTGACTTCTAGAAGTCCCCGATTCGATCGACGGGTCGGGCAACAAAAAATTTGTATTTTAAATTTTCTAATAAAATTATTTAATGTTGGCCAGTATTGGATATGTACTTGGTTAGAGATACGCTTGCCACCTGTCACGTTATGGGACTTAGTGTTTTCGGCTAGTCGTGGGAGCCCTGGTTGTCCCTCTGCCTACATATTCGGGGATATGGGCGTGAAGATACTTTTTATGAATACAGAATCGTCTATGTAGTCTAGCAATCGGACTTGGTTTCTAGAGGTCCGGGTTCGATCCCTGGGAAAGCCAACAAAAAAATTAAGTTGTTATTTTTAATTTTCTAATAAAAGTATATAATGTTGTCCGAGATTAGATATGTACTAGGTAAGCGACAGGCATGCCACCTATCACATTATGGGACTTAGTGTCTTCGGCTAGTCGTGGGTGCTCTGGTCGTGCCTCTGCTTACCTCTTCGGGGACATGGGCAACGTTAGTTTATTATTCTGTGACATGTACCTGAAGATTTTATAAATACAGAACAAGCGGCAAGTAAGTAATGTCCAAAAAACATAGGTATGAAAATTATTTTACGTCCGCTACATATATTCGAAATTCTTTTGCGGATATAAATCAATGAACCTGCCACACACGATCACAAATTCTATGTAAAGAATATTTTTGTTTCAAAATTCCGCATATGTGTTAGAATTTTGGGAATTTCGTAACAAAGAATGTGATAGGTAGCGATCCTATTTCCAACCGTGCATTTAATAATCTTCTATCGATATATAAATATATATAAATAAATTGTTGTTCGTTAGTCTCGCTAAAACTAAAAAAACAGGACTGATTTGGCTAATTTTGGTTTTAATTTATTTGTGGGAGTCCGGGAAAAGTTTAAAAGATAAGAAAAAGGAAAAAACTTGCGAGAAAACTGAGAAAAACAACATTTTACTTTTTCCAATACAAACTGAACGGGTGGAACGAAGTTCGCCGGGACAGCTAGTAAATATATACAAATCAGTAATTGTTCGTTAGTCTCGCTAAAACTGGAAAACAGCTGGATTAATTTGGCTAATTTTGGTTTTAATTTATTTGTGGAAGTCCCGAGAAGGTTTAAAAGATAAGAAAAAAGGAAAAGCTGCTAGGAAACTAGGAAATACAACATTTTAAGTATTTTCCACACAAAGAGATCGCCTCTGTGGTCTAGCGGTCCAGGATTGGGCTCGACTTCTTGAGATCCCTGGTTTAATTCCCGGGTCGGGATCGGGAATAACGTTGCCGGGATTGGATATGTGCCCGGTTTGCGATAGGCTTACCTATCACATTGTGGGACTTATGCCCGATTTCACCAAGAGCCCCTATACTTTAGGGGACCTTTTAACGTTACTTATGGGACTGTTTCCATATAAAACAGTCCCCTAAAACACGTTAAAAGGTCCCCTAAATATAGGGGCTCTTGGTGAAATCGGGCATTAGTGTCTTAGGCTAGTCAGGGGTATTTAGGTTGTTCCTCTGCCTACCACTTCGGGGATATGGGTGTGAAGACTTTTTTTACAAAGAGAACGGTTGGAACGAAGTTCACGGGATATCATATATTTTAATGTTTACTTTTATTAAAGCATTAGGACATCTGACGAGCTTGCCTCAAGTACCTTATTAAAAATCAAAGTCTAGGCCACCTGAGTTCAGGTGACTCGTTGCAGAACATGTAATAAAGTGGGAGTAGGGGGTTCATTTAAATAAACCTAAGTAAGCAAGTTATTATTTTACTGTTGTAAGACCTCATATCTTAACCCTTTTTAAACGACTTCGTAAAAAGGAGAAGGTTATATGTTCGACTTTTTTATGTATTTTAGTCGATTTATCTTTCAATTATGAACCTTTTTTTTTGAAAATGAAAATTATTTATTTAGGGAATATGTGTGTTAAAAAGTTATTACAAAGATATTTAAGAATACATCATATTCTACCACATTGTGGTAGAATATTTAATTAAATTTAAAGAAGTTACATATTATGTATATTAAAATGTACATTTAAATGGCAGCAGTTTTATTAATATTTTTAATAAACATTTTATTTATTTATAAACATAAGATTCATAATTTTTTGTAAATAAATTTAAAGGTAGATTAATGTATAGTCCTATCTACCGTACACTACCACCGTTTAATTAGGTAGTGGTTCTATAGCAACCAAGTCTAGATCTAATCTTGGAATTCCAGGGAATGAGGAATTGATTATTACAACGATGTATGAGGATAAATAATAACAATAGACATTTGTCCCCAGGTAGGAGACCAGATCCTGGAAGTAAATGGACAATCGTTCATAGACGTCACCCATGACGAAGCAGTTGCTCAGTTGAAATACCATAAACGAATGTCCTTATTGGTACGCGATGTTGGCAAAGTGCCTCACGCGTGCACAGCATACGGGGAACGAGAGGCTGCACCACGGTAAGTATTCTCAAAGATTAAATAATAAATATAGTAGTACTATTTAAATAATGCGCTTCGGCTATATTCGTCAAGCTTCGGAAATCCGAATGTATTTTAAAGATATCTATATATAAAGTAGTTATTACATAATTAATATAAAAAAGTATCTTCACGCCCCTATCCCCGAAGATGTAGGCAGAGGCACAACCAGGGAACCCACGACTAGCCGAAGACACTAAGTCCCACGACGTGAGAGGCGGCAAGCCTATCGACAACCGGGCACATATCCAATCCCGAGCAACGTCTTTTTTATAAGAAAATTAGAAAAACCCAATTTTCTTTTTGTTGCCCCGCCCGGGAAACGAACCCGGAACCTCATGCACTCAAGTCTTACAACTGAACCGCTAGACCACAGAGGCGATACATAATTGATTATTTATCTTAAATTTAGATTAGGTCAGCCAATCCTATTAATATTATAAATGCGAAAGTTTGTATGTATGGATGTATGGATGTTTGTTACTCTTTCACGCAAAAACTACAAAGCCGATTACAATGAAATTTGGTATGTAGGTAGCTGAAGACCCATAATAACATATAGGCTACTTTTTTATCCCGGATTTCCCGCGGGATTGGGACTTACGCGGGTGAAACCGCGGGGCGCAGCTAGTTTAAAATAAAAGTATAAAGTATAAAAAGTGTAAAGCCGAAGCGCATAATTTAAATAGCAGTACTCTATGTAACTGGACACACTAATTAAATCTAACTCTGAAAGAGCAAGCTACTATGCTTGTATTGTAGGTGTTAGTCAGCGTTTCCAATAGATAGAAATACTTAAATAGATACCTGAATAAATTTAATAAACACCCAGTCTCGAAAATAAAGACACCTAAATTTATATCACTCAAATCCCTGCCCCCCGAACTCGAGCGTCGTGGTTGGTTTGTGTAGTTAGGCGTGCACGATACCCACTCGACCAACAAAACGGTCAAATATATATCATATTGTTTTTTATATTCTTTTGCGGTCACATACGATGAAGCGCTTAAAAACAGTCGAACCATATAAACTCTCGGTAATATTGTATGAAGAACATACGCAAATCTATATCTATAAAAGAAAGTGATGTTAGTTACACTATTTATAACTCAAGAACGGCTGAACCGATTAGGCTGCAAATGGTGGGGAGGTAGCTTAGAACCGGGAGAAGGACATAGGATAATTTTTATTTTGTTCAATTGTGAGGAAACTGGGAAAAACAACATTTTAATTTTTCCCATACAAACTGAATGGGCGGGACGAAGTTCGCGGGAACAGCTAGTTTCAAATAAACGGACGGTTGCTATTAAAAAATAGCACGGCATCTTTCAATACGTTTGCATTTAACGAAAGAGAACAACATATTAGGTACATAAAAAAATAAAAGTATCTTTACGACAGTATCTCCGGAGTGGTAGGCAGATACAATCAACCAAATAAACATTTGATATACAATAATAATCATCTGAAAATGATGTAATACTTAATCAACCTTGTCACTTATTATCTTTCTACTGAAACAAAAAGGTAAATAAATAAAAACCAGACATAGATATAAAATGACGTATGGTAGCTTTTTTTTACAAATCCTTCTGGTTTTTAAATGCTACTTCAACTTAATATTGTATTATGTGTTTAGTCAGTAATTAAATGTGTAAGTTTTAAAATATTTGTCATTTGCATACCACGTTATGGTGAAATATGTTGAAAGTTGTACATTGCTTGTAACATTATGAAATCCATTTGTATTATGAATGCAAAACTTTGTGTGTTTATTTTTTACTGATTCACGCAAAAACTGCTGCACCGATTTTCGTGAAATTTAGCATACACATAGAGAGTATCTTGGATTAACACATAGGATAGTTTTGATCCCGAAAAATGTTCCGGTGGGACTATTAACCACGCGGGCTATAGCTAACTCCTCGTATTTTCTAAAAAAAATCATCATCAATTTATCACCATAATCAAATATCTATACTAATATTCACATTGAGCCTTACTGTCTGTGTGAAACATATTTTTTGTTAAATTAAGAATAAGTGGTTGGGGGAGACGGAGAGGCGCTGCAGCGGTAGCAGTGGAACAGAAGGCCAAATCTCTCCTGCCCCAGAGCGACCTGCCAGCGCTCGCCTACTATATGGAAGAGTACGCAGCACGGCGGTTCACTCCTGACGCTTTCCTCACAGTTCTTCGGGACCTGCTGGATACACCACAGAAGGTAACTGTAATGGAAAAGAAGGTATTTTAAAGTTATCCCATGGAAAAGTTTTTTTTACTTTTTTCACCGTAATGGTACAGGTCTTTTAGTAAGAGACGAGTACAGGATAAAATATAGGTCGTGACGACAAAACCAGTTTTCGTAGAATTATTGGCAAAGCAAGTAAGTATCTTCACGCCCATATCCCTGAAGAGGTAGGCAGATGCACAACCACGGCACCCATTACTAGCACTAAGTCCCCACAATGTGATAGGTGGCAAGCCTATCGCCAACCGGACACACATTCTCCCGAGCAATATTTTTTGAATTAGAAATTTGGAAATACCACCAACATTTTCTTTTTGTTGTCCGATTCGGGAATCGAACTTGGGACCTCATGAAAGCAAGTCCAACACCTAGACCGCTATACTACAGAGGCGATTAGATTAACAGTGAGAATATTAAACGAAAATAAAAATAATGTCATATGAAAGACTTGCAGCGAAAACACAAACTTACACTTTGTACATATTTGTAGCACAAGAGCTAACGTCACTATTTTATTGATATGATGTATATGATGTAGTTTAACTTAAAACTTTACGTTTTCTTTATTATTCTAGAACATACCATGAGAACGTACTCCCGATTTACCAATAATTTAATTTGTAATTTTTTTGACATATTTTTTTCAGTATTCGCTTTTAACGGAAATCCGAGAATTCCTTTTACCTGAAGACCGACCGAGGTTCGATGAGTTAGTTTACAGGCGGGGAGAAGAGGCTGCAGAACATCATGTTAAGGTAAAATATTTATGCCATTAATATGTGTGCTTGCGATATATTTTTTTTAAATATATATGTTTAGTTTATATAATATGTTTAGTGGCAAAAATTTCAAGATTTAAATTACACAACCGTGTTATAAAATATTAAACATAATACATAATAATAATACAATTACATTTTCGGATGAAATTAAAAAAAATTTTGGCTGTAAATTGTGAATTTAGAAAATTAATTTTAGCATAACTTTATAATTGGGTTGGTAAAAATTGTTAAATAATTTTTATGAAAAAAAATTAAGGCTCCTTTTATGTGTTCGCTACGTCAAAGCGCACTAAACTATAGCCATTAGTGAAACACAGTTAATCATTTTATTTTAATGAGAATTTCCACTTGATGTTTATGTTAATGAAGAGAATAATGTGATAAGTATTTTTTTATATAATATTGTACTTACTTCATAGACAACTTGCTCATTATATTATATTTAAAAATTCACAATAAAAATGTAGCTTTTAAATACATCAGTAATCATAATGTCACATGTCGAAAAATTATTGTTTTAAATATGTAAAACATTAAAATTTTACATCATATGATTACATAAATGTTCAAACATACATTATGGGCACCCATGTGAATCCGGGGCGAGTAAAATTTGAGTCAAAAAGTGTAGAGTAAGTCTAAAACGTTTTAATCTTCATAACCTAATATGTAACCCTCGTTTATAACTTCAATCTCGCCTCAACTCCCAGTTATAGGCTTTGTGGTTATTTTAAAATCACGTAGATTCCTAAAGCTGCGTACATATGGCTGAGGTTTTCCATTGTTGTAGCGAGGAAATGAACGACACATGCTGCCATCATCTACGATGCACGAATTACATGATCCGGTAAGTGCATATGCGCACGCCACTTTATAATGTAGTTTGATATTGCATGATGAATGTTTAGTTGACGCAATATGATTCAATGACTGTATGTTCACTGATAAACTTAAAAATTTCGTGCTGTTGGTATTATTACAGTTAAATATCAAGCTAAAGATAAGCGGTATGAGACACGTTGTCTGTATTATTGTATGTTGATATTTTATGCTTAAAAAATGTAATTCATGATATGTTGAATCATATTGCTGTAGATATAACAGCCTTTTTAATTCTGTTGCTTCTACATAAGAAAACATTTCGTAACCCTTTAGGATCATAAATGTTGAGTTATTCATTCCGTGGTATAGTAATGAAAAGTTTGTTGATGGATGGCATTATGCACAGTTTATCATAAACATAGTTCCATTAAAGTCTTCAGGAAGCATTATCATTTCGCCTAAATTGATATTACAGGTGTAGACTGTTGAAGGAGTATATAATATATTATTTATACAGCTATAGGTGAAACTTACTAACGAAATAGTAAATCTCAGGTCACCGCACGTTGTAAATATTTGTGGGGTGAGGTAGAGATTGTTGTTATAGGAGGTGCCGGCGGAGGTTCCCCTTGTTGAACATCGCTCGCCCTCCGAGGACTCCGGCTTGGGTCTCCCGCCCCACGATCAGGCTTACAGGTGACCGTTTATATCATCGCAAACAACAAAAGTTCTGACAATAATTCACCATTTTTTATTGAAAACTAAACTAAAAAAACAAATTTATTTTCGGAATTGCCAAGATATTCATTTTGAATATAATCTTAAATTAAAAAATGTTTATGTATATACTATTTCATAAAGATCGGCGTTTGTTACGCAACCCTATGTAGACAACAAGATTTGGTTTGATAAGATCCGGTAATCAGGTGCATATTTGTAGACCGTTATTTTTATAATTAGTTTGATTATGACAGCAAAAATTCTTTATTATTTAAGCACATTAGTATCATATTATTACAAATATTAAAAACCTACAGTTAACTTTAAAAACGAATCAAATATGTTTATCGTATTGCTGCAAATAGCCTGCAATAATAAATAGTCTTAACCCTTGTCCTTTCCTCTTTATCGTAAATGTTGCTGGCTTATAGCCAACACTTACACTTTTATTTAGCGTAGGAATCGATTATTTACAGCCGTATAAACATTCACGTTTACGGTTACTGACGTTTTAATGTTATTTTGCATCCGCAAGGTACTTTTGATTTAACTGCCGATAAAATGCTTCTAAATCGTTGAATAAAGAAAATAATGTAATGTTAAGTGACCACTTATTTCACTATTACAATTCGTGATACATTACAATTATTATTTACAAATTATCAAATGCTCAAACGATCCTAAACATTTGTTGATTACACATTAAAATAAGAAACTTAAATAGTTATTTACTTTAGTCGATGATTTTATTGACATCTATTAAAATACAAAAACTTGCAAAATGTAGTTGAAAACAGCAGAGATTTACATAAAGATAAAATTATTATTGATTTCTTAGGATTACAAGTATTGAAAAACATTGTTTTAAAATCGCTTTCTTATTTTCAACTCATTTCAGTTGACAACCATGACTTAAATCGATGACAAATCCTGCAAAATTATCATTAAAATAGTCCTCTGATAGACTTTATTCGTTGTTATACTTTTTTTATCAGACGTCAAAAAGACCCATTAAAAATAGGCAAAGAATCCAACTACGTTTTGCACTAATAATACAAGTATGAGCACTATATGACAATGGTGTTGTGTGGGCCAGGAGCAGCCGTGCATGGCGGGCGGGGGACGCACCGCCGCCGGACGACGAGCTGGAACCTCCACACGAGGTGATTTTGCCAGAATTACCTACACTTTCTATCTTTAGTAGCATAAAAGCTAGTATTGATAATAACACGCGATTTTAGCAAAGCTCACTTCAAAATGTTATCAGTAACTTTTAGTAAAATAAATTTAATTTTTTTTTCTATTTTCGATGTAAAATTGAACAAATAGTTGTAATAATTATTTCCCTGTCTTTGCATTGCATAAAAAGGAAATCTTTTTAATTATTGCCAGAAGATTTATGTCTCAGATATAAATACCAAAAACAAGCAATTTAATTTAGTAGTGAACGTTGGTAAGAATTTTTGGGTTAATCCGTATATAAATAAGAAATGTGTGATCCTTGCTAAAATATCGTATGTTTCGATGTCACTAGCTCTTATGCTATAACACATTCACTACTATCCCTTGATTCTATCTGCCTTAGGTGTCACTTGCGTAGCGATGCGAGATTAAAAGTTTTTTTTAGCTCGAAAAAAATATACTTATATAACAATATACTTATAACGTTGCTTGATTTTTTTTTAAGATTTTATTAAGTAGATTAAATTTATTACGTTTTAAACAATGATTGAAATCATGTTTATTAGTTATACTCTTCAAATCACCTAACATAAATACACTTTTATAAAAGTGTGATGTAAAAACCAGAAATGTAAAATTGCTAAAACAGAAAAGAAATCAATTTATTAAAAGAATTAAATTAATAATAAAACACCATCTCGTGATCGCGCATCGCTGCCTTTCTAAAACCAAACTATATGTGCAGCATTATTTGTTTCGCTTGGACTTTTCCACCTTACTACTTCCAAAAACAAAAACATATATGAAGTTTTTGGTTTCATTGTATGTTTACTAAGACCGAGTGGCACCTAGGCACTAACACAGTTTCCGAGATCACTTCTCTATGCATGAGCTCATAACGGCTAGATGTAGCATTCACAATTCACACAATGGCCGTTATTTCCTATTAAAAAGACCATTAAGGTAAATCTGGCAAAATTTGACATACACATACCGAAATTATCGAATTGGCTATAGAATAAGACATCGGCAATAGCGGCCAACAGCTCTCCTTCTACTTTTAGATTAGCAAAACTTTTACTTCGCTAAAAATCTCCAATGCAACTTTTTTCTGCTGTAAAGTTCTGCGTAACTATGGCTAAAATTGTTATTTCTTACAAAATATACATCATCATCATTCTATGCTGGTTTTTCTTCACTTATGTCGTGAGGAACACAGAATTTGCTTTCTTTGTTCTTACTTTTTCACTTCTTGCGCAATTTCTGGCAATTCTAAGAGTGAGTCGATTGGTACTCATTCTTGTTCCCAGTCTTTCAGCTCCTAGCAATTAAACAGCGTTGAGCATTTTTTTACCAACGTAACCACAGTTTTTGATTAAAACTAGACGTATCTTCTTTAAAAATTTACTTGCAAAATATATACTAGTATACTTACTTGCAATGTAGATAAACCGATTCTAACACAATACAATACGTCTACAATAAACGAAATCGATTTGAATTGCTATCAAATTTGAAATCGGACAGGTTGTGAATTTTCTTGTTTCATTCACAACTAATGTTATAAAGACGAAATGTTTGATTCTTTGTTTGTTTGAAATGAATAGGCTCCGAAACTACTGGTCCGATTTTAAAAATTCTTCGCCCTAAAAATGCTATTATCCTTGAGTGACATAAGCTTTGTTTCATCAAAATCGGTGCAGAAAAAACTGCTAGTTCACAATAAAAGGTTTGTCATAAATAAATCGTAACTCTCGAACTGTAAAACTGTATATTAATTTGTCAAATATTTGTTAGAATTAACAATTTTTCGACAGTTACAATCTCGCTAGATAGATTATAAACTAACGGGGGTTTGTAATCTTACGATAACATACCCGCACCTATACCGTTTAACCAATTTGCTGCAGCCCGCCCAGTTTAGTACCACACCCACAGAGTAAGAAATAGGACTAACATACACTACCTTATCTATTGCTCTGGAAACCGTATGTTATCCATTTCTGTTGCCGTAACGCCTGTGCTCGCTACAGTCATGTTCTATTCTCAAGTGTAGGACAGTCATTAAACTTACACACATTACCTTAGATCCAAGCTATAAAATAGCGGTGCATCAGTAACATCTATGGTGTCTAAATAGGCGATGATTATCTCATGCCATTAGACGCGTTTCAGACACAGAATTATTTTTCAAGTCTTTTATTCATATTATGCTTTTTTTCATAATGATGAAAGATGAATTAAGGGCAAATACGAATAAAGTAATTGATTTTTTAATTTGATTTTTTGAACACAACAGAAAAATAAAAGAAGAACTTAATATTTTTCAATAATTTATAACTTTGTAAAATTGGAAGACATACAAGCAGATAGGTTTCCTCACTGTCAACTTAAAATATTATCAACCTGAGGCTGAATGTTTAGATACTTGGGTAAGTAAGTATAACGCTCCCCTATCCTACAAACCGCAAAACAAGAATGGCGAGTATCAACGTTTAGTCAATAGAAATAGCTATAGCGGTGGTACAAATCTTACAACCAATACCTAGTAATAAAAATTAGGTATAAGGATAAAATTTAACTTTATTAATTCACTTTATGACGTCCAATTGAAAATATAATATTGTGAAATAGTTATGTATTACGTCATAACAATGTGTGACGGTTAGTTGGATCACTGATTTAAGCGAATCGCGTATCGGCTCGTTGGTCTAGGGGTATGATTCTCGCTTCGGGTGCGAGAGGTCCCGGGTTCAAATCCCGGACGAGCCCAGAAGAATTATTTTTGTTCATTGATTATTAATTTAATTCATTTTTTTTTTATCAATGTTCCGAAAGTATTGAAAAGATTTAATTTTTTTTAGCTAAAATGTATTCCCAAATTAAAAGAAACTACAAAATTAATTCAAAAATATGACATCTACTCATATTGCTTCCATTCTATACTATTTCTCGTAAAAAAGTATATTAAATAAATAAATAAAATAAAATTTAGAAATTCTTAGGTCTAACGTAAAAATCTTTAATTTTACGTGACATGTTTTAGAAGATAATTATTATTATTGTTTTAATAAATCTGTACGCGTTTTAGAAATGCTCACTTCTTGTTTTATTGTTAACTAGCTGTACCGACGAACTTCGTTCGACCCGTTCAGTTTGTATGGGAAAAATTAAAATGTTGTTTTTTCTAGTTTCCTCGCAGTTTTTCCCTTTTTCTTATCTTGTAAACCTTCCCTGAACTTCAACAAATAATTCAAAACTGAAATTAGCTAAATCGGTTTAGCCATTCTCGAGTTTTAGCGAGACTAACGAAGAGCAAATGTTTTTTATATAATACATAGATAAGACTAATCTCTATTTGTCATCTCCATTTGTAAAAAAAGTAATCTCTATTTGTCGTCAGATATAAACGAATAGACCAATTTCGATAATTTTTTTGTCGTATTAAAAAAAAATAGTATCTTACCGCCCATATTCCCGAAGAGTTAGGCAGAGGCAAAACCCACAATGTGATAGATGGCAAGCCTTTCGCCAACCGGGCACATATCCAATCCCGAGCAATTTTTTTTAATTAGAAAATTAAAAAAAATCTTTTTGTTGCCTGACCCGGGAATCGAACCCGAGTTCTCTTGCAGTCCAGTCCAGCATTGGACCGCCAGACGACACATTCAATAAAAAATATTGAAAAAAAAAATCATTATCACCCGTTAGAAAAAAACAGATGTAGCTTTGAAACTTATTAATCTTCATTAAGTGATGGATCGTTCTCCATTACGGCGTAGCAGCGCTACGGCTCATCTACGGAGTTTGGGATATAATTTTTCATTTAGCCAGGGCTTCACATGACAGCCGTTACGTCCGGTGTCCTCTGTGAATATAAAATGACATAGAGTGAAAGAGCTCTATGTATACCAGGTACAAAACTGCGAAAATTTGATAATAACCTTTCTGAACTTCTAAGCTTTTGTTTGTTTAAAGTCAAAAGTCATTTATTCTGTGGCTTTAGGTATTACACTGATGATACTTCCAAAATTGGTCTCTAAAACCTGCCGAGTAGGCGTACAGTTTTATTATACAAATATGATTGTGGGTACTTAAAATTATTTTTGTATACTACTTAAAACAACGTTAATTAGGTTTGTGCCACACTGTACGTCCCTTAACAATAATTATAAATAAAACATTAGCACATAATATAAGACGTGTACCATTAGAAATAACATTTTTTTTAATTAAATAGATTATAGACATGATGATAAACTGACTTTACGATTCCATACGATACGATTTTCATATTGAAGCTGAAATATTTCAATAGGTATGTCAATATAAACAAATTCAAATCCGATGTCCAACTTAAGTTTAAATTAAAAAATAGTCATCAATGAGTTAAATAAATTTAGAACAGTGATTCCCAAAGTTATTTGGGCTACGACCCATCAGTAAAATGTTCCCAATCGGGACCCACCTATAGGTCATTTCACTGTTACCAATATGAATAAAGGCCTAAGTTTGAACACTATTTATAACACAAGATTTTTTTTATACCTCAATAATTTATTTATTTTCTTATGTCTTACTCCTAGTAAATTCTAGTTTCAGATATTCTAGGTAATACTTTCTCACAGCTTTCGGATGTTTCGTGCCATCCGAACTCATTGAGGGCATTTCGAAGTCGGACTCAGGGTCGATTTTGTCACTCAGAAGATCATCTGTATTTTATTACAATTTTCGGAATCAACTGTTGGCTCGGTCGGGTGGTGTGTTATTCTACAGGCAGGACCCACTCAATATTCTTTCGCGATCCATAGTTTGGGAAACCCTGGTTAATAACATTTAATACTAGCTGTTACCTGCGGCTTCACCCGCGTTTTCGCAGGAACCCGTTGTACGAGCGGGATTAAAAGTAGCCTCATATAGGCCACAATATATCTGTGTTCCAAATTTGGGCGTGAAGATACTTTTTTATAATAATTTATAACTTTTTATTTACTTTCGTTTTTTCTGGTATATGATGGTTTTCAAAATAAATTTTGGATTTAAAAAATGGGTTCGTCAAAAAATTATTGCAGAAATAAGTTTAAAAAAATAGAAATGATCAAAATAGTATTTTTCACACAATTTAGAAACCGTTTTCTGTGGTATAATATTATAGACAACGTGGATGAAGAAAATGTTAAAAAAATCCCATAGCAACCTTAAACGTTGTAAACGATCATAGTGCCATAGGCTGTACAATCATATTTTACCCTCACGTTGAAGATAATTTCAAAGACACTTAAGTTTTACTTGGACTATAAAATGTAACGATCTCGTAACTTAATTAACTTTATTACAATATGATTTTAACGCCCGTTACAAAAAGAGGAATTTCTCTCTCTCTCTCTCTCTCTCTCTCTGCGTGTAAAATGTTTATATCTCTGTCTCTGGCATCGTACCTTTCGAATGGATAGAACGATTTTGATCCAGAGTTTTTGTTTGAAAACTGACGTGATCGAAATGGTTATTTGCTACCTACAAGTAGGTTACCATTAAACTTTTTCTTTTTTTTTCTAATGCTTGATCAAAAACCTATAAACCGTCATAATTTAAAGATTTTGTCTTTTATAATATTATACAGCACCTACTCATCTTGATTTGAAAACTAAAATACGTCAAATATTTTGTCTCTCATTTTTTCTCCCTCTTTCTCTCTGTGTGTGTGCGCTCGTATGTGTCTGTTGGTGGCATCACAACTTTTGAATAGATCAACGGATTTCGATACAGATTTTTTTGTTTAAAAACGGACGAAATCGAGATGGTTATAAGCTGCCTACAGGTAGGTTACTATCATTTTTTTCTGATGCCTGATTAAAACAAGTACTTATAGAGTTCCCGTGTTGGTCCGGGCTCCTTTGTAGCATCTGCCTTCCTGTGCCAGACAGCTCGTAAAAGGCGAGCATAGGCTTGCCGTCACTAACACCGTGACATCCTACTAGGTGTTAGAGTTTCGCAGCGACTCACCCGGATTGGTACCATCGCCTTACCTATTCCTACCGCCATAACGTCATGACGTGTTCCGGTTCGGAGGGTAAGGTAGCCGGTTAACTTACTTTTGCACGAGGCCCAACATCCCGGCCTCTGGTTGGCAACGTACCATTACCACCTTTGATGTCTCTGGGCGACGTGAATTTCTTAACATCAGGAAATCCGTCTAACAAGCAGACGCCTTGTTTGCCTTGCCTTCCAATGTTATAAAAAAAAACACATAAACCTTCCTAAATTAAATATATTGTATTATATAGTGCCTACGCATCTTGATCTGAACACGGAATAAGGTCAAATGTTTTACCATTTTAAATTGGTACTTGAACTTTATAACTTTACATCAGTCAACTATTTGTATAAGTACCGAAATAGTTTTAAGTAGGGTACTTATGAATAAGCACGACGAAAACAACCGCCTCTTGAATATTATTCTTTAAACTTTTTTTAAAAAAAAAGCAGTTGTCTGTATAGTCGGTTTACTGACGATATTTGAACGTGACAACGACATAAGAACGGAGGCCGATTGTACCTCTTTGACGCTCGTTCCGCGCTCTCGCTTGCACTTCAAGTCTAAGACGGCACGTCTCAGAGCGAGGTAACGCCGCATGACTCATGCTTTTTGGTGCGTGCAGCCGGCTGCATCGAATTATAAGACGTTGTCACGTCAATAATATAAAAACAATTAAAATACTGCAAATTTATTTATTTTAAAGTTTTGATATTTATTTAGCCACTCAGGGATAGACCAAATCCAAAAAACTAATATTTTTAAATCGATTAAGCACGCTAAAACAAATCCAAAGCACTGAATATCTTTCTTTCTTTAAAATTTATAGAATATTATCCCAAGCCCAGGGCAAGTGCTAAAATAAAAATACGTTGCGAGAAACGAAAGTTATGGCCATTCTAAAATGTGAATTTCATCTGTAATGATGAACTCATTTGGTGGGTACTCAGAATTGTGTATCTATAGGACATAACTACCCGCGTTAACGGGTTAGAAAGGAATTAAAAATTTCGCCACGGGACTTGAATCCTCAGTAGCTCAATTGGTTAGAGCATTCATCGGCTTGAGACGAAAGGTTACAGGTTCAAATCCTGTCTGGGGCGAAATTTTTTCTTTCTTTAAAATTTATAGAATCTTTAAATCAGTTAAAAAAATGTAAGTTGTAACAAATCTGAATTTGGTAGAATTGATACTAATTGTTAATTTCGCTGGTTTTTTATCTACCTTCCTGCGAGGCTGCTCTTAAAAGGCGAACATAGGCTTACCGTTACTTACACCGTGTCATCTTAACACCTGGTAGAGTTTCACAGTGGATTGGTACCACTACCTTACATATTTCTGCCGCCATAACTTACACACATACTAGCTTCGACCCGAGGGTATCTCGTATGCTAAAATGTTTAAAATCTTCATAAATTTTAGTGCTTATGTTATTACATTGTATAAAAAATAACACTAAATATTAACAAAATAATAACTCCTAAGAACCATTACGAACACGCCAGTGTTCAGAATATTGGTATTGAAATTCTTTTATCCGTTCAAAAGTTATGATGCCACATGCACACATGCAGATTCGTTACTTGTATCCCTAAACTTTTTCCGTCAGGGGTTAAAAAATACACATACATTTATAGTCTAAGATCCGAAGTTAGGTCAACCTACATTGAGCTGATGATAATAGGATTAAACCGGTTTTATAGCAAATTTAGTATATTAAAAAAGTATCTTCACGCCCATATCCCCGAAGATGTAGGCAGAGGCACAACCAGGGCACCCACGACTAGCCGAAGATACTAAGTCCCACAATATGATAGGTGGCAAACCTATCGTCAACCTGGCACATATCCTATCCCGAGCAACATTTTTTTTTATTAGAAAATTGGAAAAAAACAATTTTCTTTCAGTTGCTCGACCCGGGATTCGAATCCGGGACCTCATGCAGTCAAGTCCAACAACTGAACCGCTAGACCACAGAGGCGAATATGAAAAAAAAAAACAAAAAATGGGTTGCCTAAAAAATCCTTTTTTAAATGCTTTTTATTCATGGAATTTGTGGAATATTAAGATTTTATAGGGACCTATATATAATGTAGGTATAAGACGAATTTGCAAAAGTTAAGTTGCCTGTTATTTATCTGGATTGCAAGGTATAGATAGATAATTGTC
Organism: Calephelis nemesis; assembly: GCA_002245505.1. Lineage (NCBI taxonomy): Eukaryota > Metazoa > Arthropoda > Insecta > Lepidoptera > Riodinidae > Calephelis > Calephelis nemesis. The sequence goes on along the minus strand of NJDD01003878.1, from coordinate 102,051 downwards.
GATGCTATGATGATAAAAAAAAATATATATCAACATGTGTGCAGTTTCATTACAATTTATGTTGATATGTAAGGTTGCCTGAAAAAAAATTGGAATTTTGAAACACACTTTTTTTTTAAATAATTAAAAATATTCGGTCCAGGATTTGTTTAGGCAACCCACTTTTAATATTATCGCTAATATACTTAACTATAAAATATGTTTTATTCAACTATCAGCTCGGCGTAAGTCGATGTAGGTTCGGATCTTCTACTATTAGTTCATACCAAAAGCAGGAACCATTTACGAAATTTACTATCTATTCTGAAACGTTCAATCATTTATTAATTGTTTTTCAATTATATGAATGCTTTTTGTTTTCCGTAAATAAAATAATTATTGCCTCTGTGGTCTAGCGGTCCAAATGTTGGACTTGACTGCATGAGGTCTCGGGTTCGAATCCCGGGTCGGCCAACAAAAAGAAAATTGGATTTTTCTAATTTTCTAATTAAAAAATGTTGGTCGGGATTGGAAATGTGCCCGGTTGGCGATAGGCTTGCCACCTATCACTTAGTGTCTTCGGCTAGTCGTGGGTGCCTTGGTTGTGCCTCTGCCTACCTCTTCGGGTATATGGGCGTGAGGATACTTTTTTTTTAATAATAAATTGCTTCATGTACGGAATAAGGGATTCAAGGCTAAACTTTCTGGATCCAACCCATCTCTTATATCACAGTATCAAGGCCACATAGGCCATGGCGCCAGATATTCATCGCCTATATATCAAACAAAACGACATTTTCCGGATATCTTCCCAAGCGATTTACGACGAAGTTATTGTCTATTGTCTATCTTGTTCTAGTTGAACTAATAAATAAAATGGTTGTTTTTGTAGAATAGTGTTTTTTTATGTGGTTGGAATGATTTGTCATTTTCCATGGTTGGCGCTTGGTAAAAATGAAGATACACTTGTATCCCTTTAATAATAAAACTTACGCGCCCGTTCATCTGGTGTGTAACTTTTGCTAACAAAAAATGAAGTTAGACAAAAGTTCAATGGGCGCGTAATTTTTATTAGTAAGACAGCATCATCAGGACTAGAACTTAAATTTTACTAACTAAAAGGTGTTTAATTTCTAGCCCTAATGATGCTCTTATAAGCAAAACCGCTAGGCTACATTTTACAAAATAATAAATAATTAGAAGTGATACGTCAAACAGTAGAAGTTGTTCTTCATTTAAAAATATGAATGGTTGGAATTAAATGGTTATTTTTGTAGAAGTCGCCTCTTTGGTCTAGCGGTCCGGGTGTTGGACTTGACTGCATGGGGTCTCGGGTTCAAATCCCGGGTCGGCCAACAAACAGAAATTGGATTTTTCCAATTTTTCTAGTAAAAAAAAATGTTGGTCGGGATTGGAAATGTGCCCGGTTGGCGATAGACTTGCCATCTATCACATTGTGGGACTTAGTGTCTTTGGCTAGTCGTGGGTGCCCTGGTTGTGCCTCTGCCTACCTCTTCGGGGATATGGGCGTGAAGATACTTTTTTATTTTTTGTACAATGAGGTTTATTTTATCTAAGGTGTCAGCGAACAAACACGCGTCTTTTTTATGGTAAGAGACAACTAAATGTGGCCTAGATAAACCATTGATGTTACATATTATATTATCAATATTTTAAATTGTCTATTGCCCGGGATTAGATGGGTATATGCTCAGTTGGTGATAACTCCCGAATGGATGCAGCGTTTTCAATTTAGTATTTTTTTGTTTAAAAGGTAACTTACATGCAAGTGTTCTTAGACGTGTTTAATGAAAATCGGTTGAGTCGTTTAAAAGTTGTGGGGGGTGTAAGTGGGGAGATTAACCGAATGTCTGCAATACTCGAATTTTTTTTTCCTTTTTTTAATTAAGTTCTTGTGTCGCGGGTTTTTAATTTTTAATTTAATATTATTTACAATTTTGCCAAGAAGGATCTGATTTTGATTATCGAGCAACAGATAAAGTTATTGTTCAAGAGAATCACTTTTATGATAGTTTAATGAAAATCGCCTCTGGGGTCTAGCCTTCCGGCGTCAGACTTGACATCTTGAGGTCCCGGGTTCGATCCTCGGGTCCGGCAACAATAAAAAAGTGAAATTGTGCATTTTTAATTTTCTAATGAAAATAACGTTGTCAGGGATTGAATATGCGCCCGGTTGGGGAAAGGCTTGCCTCCTATCACATTGTGAGACTTAGTGTCTTCGGCTGGTCGTGGGTGTACTGGTTGTGTCTCTGCCTACCTTTTAGTGGATATTGGCATTAGGGTACTTTAGTTGAATGAACGCAATAATGTGCTACATCAATCTTATAATTGGAAATGATTTTTGCAGCACTCTAAAATATTTTATTACCATTATCCCTTGAGGTTTTTGTGTGAAAAATGTCTACGTTTAAATATTATTGACATAACTTTTAACTGCGAAGCTTAAACCGTAATTTTACTCGCTGTCTGTGAATCAGGCTTATTTAGGTTGAGTTGAAAAAATCATAATATTCATAGCGGTCGCGGCGTAGCATTTTCGTAGCACCTTGCTACAAATGCAGTTTTTTGTTTAATTACTAAGAAACCATTTTTAATGAATCCTTTTTACCATATTTTAAATTTGTTTGTTATTAATGATTAATTGTTGAACATTGTAAGTTTATTACTTGATGTTAAGTACTGCCGTCCTATTAATAAACACGAAGTACGCCAAGGTTCAACTTCGTATTATAGTCTTTATTACAATGTGATACATACTATAATATCAAATTAATTTTTCGCCTACCTGAGTCCATCTTTATAAGTAAGACGGCTAGATTTTCTGAATCAATAATTCAAAAGTCGTAAAAGTGATACAAACCGCCTAGGATTCTAATTATGTTTTCTTAATTATATCCTCAATCCCGAGCAACATTTTTTATTAGAAAATTGGAAAAACCAACTTTTTGTTTGATTGAACCCGGGACCTCATGCAGTCAAGTCCAACACCTGAACCACTAGACCACAGAGGCGATTATGAAGAGTTTTGTATCAATTTAAGGAAAATACATTACATTTAAAGTTTAGATACGTCCTCTAAAGATGCTTTTATCTTACATTAAGTCTCAGGTTCTATTTGAACAACTCCAATTGTGTTTTTTGACATTTTTGGTAAAGACAACGTGGCCCGGACCTGGATAGATATCCGTTTGATGATAGGTTTGCTAGCTATACACACTACTATACTACAAACTAAATAGTACCTTTGGCTTATGGTAGGTGTCCTAGTTAAACATGTGCTTACTTCTTGGGAATTATAGCTTCAAAACACTTACTTTTCAAAATTCTTTACTTACTTAACGTACTAAAAAGTTATTTAAACTCACTAAACTTTCTTATTGCTCAATGCTTATTCCATAAACATTTGCTTCAATATTAGCTTCGAATGTGAACATTTATCGAAACAATACAAATTACAGCAATATGAATTTTATTATGTTCATTAATATAATTAACTCACGCATTCACTCACATTTCACGCCCTTAAAGCGACCTTGTTATAATATAACATGATTATGACATTCATTTTCATCGAACACACCTAAGCTTGATTCACACGTACCACAACCACATAACATCGTAGCGACAAAAGGTCAAGCAGTGGTTAGGCTTAATACATACACACTACAAATACAGAACATCGTAGCGACAAAAGGTCAAGCAGTGGTTAGGCTTAATACATACACACTACAAACACAGAATATCGAAGTGACAAAAGGTCAAGCAGTGGTTAGGCTTGATACATACACACCACAAACACAGAATATCGAAGTGAGAATATCGAAGTGACAAAAGGTCAAGCAGTGGTTAGGCTTGATACATACACACCACAAACACAGAATATCGAAGTGACAAAAGGTCAAGCAGTGGTTAGGCTTGATATATACACACCATAAATACAGAAAATCGTAGCGATAAAAGATCAAGCAACAGTTAGGCTTGATTCATACTTACCACAACAGTGTATCATTGTAGCAATAAAAGGTTACGCTGTGTTTAATTCCTTACCACAACCATCAAATCGTAGCTACAAATAGTTGATAAGCATCGGTTATGTATGAATAGTGTCGCTGTAGTTTTGTAAAATGTGTGTCACATTTTATCTTACACACCTAAGCTTGGTTTACACGTACTACAACTACATAACAACAGTGACAAAAGGTCAAGCAGTGGTTAGGTGTGGTTAGGTTTGATTCACACGTACTACAAACACACAAAAATCGTAACGACAAACGTTTTCGAGCATTGAAACATTACAATAGAAGGCAAACAAGCAAACGGATTTCCAGATAGTAAGAAATTCACGCCGCCTAGAGACACCAAAGGTGTTAATGGTAAGCTACCTTGCAGCATAATATGGATGTAATTATGTATTATCTAGTGTGTTTAAAACCGCGGCGTTTTTGTATGAAAAGCGTAATGAATCTGAAGGAAGGTCAATGAAACAAGTCTTTGTGAATCGTTGTACTTGGCAATCTCTACCGTTAAGAGACTTAGCGTTTGGATTTGTATATATGTTCAATATTTCAGACCACGTGGTGTTGTTGTGATACATGTGAAACAAGCCTTATAGCAAAGGAAGCAGATTTGCTGTAAAATAACATTGATGTCTAATTAAGATAAGAGCTAGTAGAGTTATTGTTGGAAGAAACGAACATGAGGCGTCCTTGTTAAAGTAATAGCCAATTACTTGTCTTGGCTTGGGATGGAATATGCTTCTTCTTTGATTGTTATGTGAAGGTTTTCTTTGTCTTTCATCGACATCGATGTTTGAAGTGAAAGTGTTTTATATTCTGATTTATTTTAAAAAAATATCTTCACGCCCATAGCCCCGAAGAAGTCGGCAGTGGCACAACCAGGGCATCCACGACTAGCCGAAAACACTAAGTCCCTCAATGTGATAGGTGGCAAGCCTATCGCCAACCGGGCACATATCCAATCCCGAGCAACATTATTTTCTATTAGAAAATTGGAAAATCCAAATTTTCTTTTCGTTGCCCGATCCGGGATTCGAACCCGGGACGACATGCAGTCAAGTCCAACACCTGAACCGCTACAGATTTTTTTTAAAATATAAACCTATTATAGATTTGATCCTATTTAAATTTTATTAAGATCAGACGTTTTGTTTTTAAGTCATCCATGATACTATGTATTAAATTGTTTACATAGATGATTTTTAGTTGCAACCTTCTCATTGTATATAACTAGCCATCCCGAATCGAATGATTACGAAACATAAATAAATAACTGAAAAACAAAACTGAACGGGTGGAACGAAGTTTGCCGGGACAGATAATATGTGATAAGCACATAGAATGATACACTATTACAGACTTTAAAACTCATAACATTATTATTACATTAAAATACACACAAAGACACACAAACACACAAAACATAAGCAAACGCTGCCTCAACAATGTATGAAATAAAACATGTAGGTGCCAGCTAATTAAATAATAATAATTAATGAGGTAGTCCAGTGGGGTTACTCTTGAAGTTTAACATTTAGTTAATAGTAAATAATAAAATGTTTAATAGGATTCGTTGAATTTATTTGTTATGTTATGTGTTATTAATGTTATTAATCCGGTAGTACTGTGTTCAAAAGTACCGATATATACGATTCCAATTTCCAATTCGCATGATATCGAGATTCAAGTCATAACACTACGGGTCATGACTTTTCCCTAAAATGAGGGAATTCGTAGAGTAAAAAATGCAAAATGCCTGGTAATAATTTAAAAAGGTCAGAATTGTAAAAATTATGACATAAAAATTAAAAACTTCGGTAGCGAGTTTGTAGTAAAAATTAATATTTATTAAATATTTTAAGGCATTGTTTTAATTGTAAAATCCGGAACCAAACAACAAATTTCAATTTGCCAAAAATACAAATTTTAATTCGAATACATTATTCTTTTGTAAAAAAACACTAAAGATAATTGTATTTTTCAAACCAGCCAGTGTCTTAACCGGGAAACATTTTTACGTTAAAAGTGTTTATTCCCACTAAAAGGCAAAATCCACTTATATGAGAATTAACATACGTTTCATTGTATCCTATATATCACTGGACACCATTTGACAGCTTTCTGCTAAGTTTGTATCAACTACATAACTTGTATTTTTAATTATTGTCATTTCCAAGAATATGTGCTGATAATTTATTTTTAAAACTGTTAAATCAGTTATTATCCTTAATA
>NJDD01003878.1:83720-95066 GCA_002245505.1 Calephelis nemesis | reverse complement strand
AAAAAAAATAGTATTAGTATAATTATTATGTTCTATTAATTTATTATTATGCAGTGGTCCTGTATTGTTAACGTTTTTTTTTTCTTTTTATTAAATTGTAACCACTGATTGTTTGTTAGAGATAAGTCCATTGTTTTCTGTAAGCGAATAATCTTTTAATAGACAAACCCCGTGTTGTTCCGAGCTCCTTTTTTTAATGTTATTGGAAGGCAAACAAGCAGACGGATTTCCTGATGGTAAGAAATTCACACCGCCTCGAGACACCAAAAATGGTAACGGTGCGTTGAGTACCTGAGGCCGGGATGTTAGGAGAAGTAAGTTTACCGGCTACCATACCCTTCGAACCGGAACACGTTAACGGCAAGCACTGACGTTAGGGTGGCAGGAACAGGTAAGGCGGTGGAAATCTGCTTGTTTGCCTTCCATTATCATAAAAAAAAGATTCATTTCATATTATATAACTAGCTGACTCCCACAAGCTTCATATCGCTTTACATCTAAATTGTTTTTGTATGAAAAAAAATTAAGAATTATTTTTCCTATTTTCCCTGCAAATAGGAAAAACCGGAAAATTTATAGGTGTTTTCTTTATAAGAACCAACCTTTACCTGACATAACTGACACAACAAGAAATTATATCGAAATTGGTCCATCTGTCCCAGCCTAATCCAATGACCAAGAGAAATAGAGATTTTTTATAGACATAGATTGTAAAAATACTAGCTTACTATAAAAAAATACTTACATTTCTAGTTTTAGTTTTTAATTGATGCTTTCTAATACATTTTTAATTTATACTGCTAACAAACCACCGCGAGAATGAGGGTTGAAAACAAAAGATACTGGGACCAAGTTTATCATAACTCAATTGAAAGTCAAATAAGGGCTGCGCGGAATGGGTGTGTACGTTTTACGAGGGAGGTATCACGTTAGGGGCCTCAGTTTACGTCACGCTACAAGTACGGGTAGACGGCATGTCGCGACCAAGACGCCGCGTCGCCTTTCGCGACTACATACTTATGGATATCCATGCCATGGCCAAGGTATCTTGGGAATTAGACGTAGTTTCGCTTCAAAATCCATTAACAAATAAGTGTGGAAAGTTATTACGGTTTGAAAAGTTCTAAAAAGTTTTATTGGAACGAAAAAGTTCTAAAACTACTCTTAAGTGTGAGTTATTGCGGTTTAAGAAATAAAAGTTAAAAAGTATTATTGGTACGAAAAATTTATGTGTAGAGGTTATTCGTAAGTTTTAATACAAAAATAAATACAAAAATAATAATAAAGTTTTATGATAATTTTTGTTTTAACATTGAATGTAAACAATGCAAAAGTTGTTTACATGATTAGACGTTTAGGTTATTCATTTGAAACTTGATTTTATTTTTAAATGAGAAATTTGTATGGATTTGAATGTCGGTTTTTTCGGTTTTTAAATATGACAGCAAAATGGTGGCAAATTAACATATTAAAATATTTGATTTGGTGGACTAAGTATTTTTGCGATGCAATCATAAATAGGAAATGTAGGTATTAAATTATAAAATCTTTTATTTTTTATTTAATACCAGGAATTCAAGAAATCCGTCTGCTTGTTTGCTTTCCAATATCATAAAAAAAGTTGTGATCGTTACTACGTCCGCGTGGAAAATAAGAAAAAGTTAGGTTTTTGTTTCTTTGGTTTTATTTTAATATTTTCCTGAAATGAAAGTAGCTTTTGTTAGTTCATATTACCTACCTACCTGCCAGTATATACAGATAAAAACAAAACTGAATTGTATGCTTTAGAACTGTCTAGCTTCGAGGCCGGATTACAAACTGATAAACATGTTTCAAATTCAAAGCTTTGATTAAAAAATAAAACTGAGTGTACTTATGTTTATAGTTTCTCTGATACGATCTCATAATATCTTATTTTTTCTAGTTTCAAAGCAACATATTTTAATGAGTTTGATACCTAATATTGAATATAAACTCGTATTATACAAATAATATATTGTTTAATTGACTACTATGACTTTTTATTGTACAAAAATTAATGCTAAATTCTAATATACTAGTGGCCCGCCCCTGCATCGCACGGGTGTTAAATATACATATAAATTACCATATAATTACCTTCAAGAAAAGAGCGTACTCATTCCTTAAAGGTCGGCAACGCATTTGTGATACTCCTGGTGTTGCGGATGCCCGTGGGCAGCGGTGATCACTTTCCATCAGGTCACCCACTTGCTCGTTTGCCTCCTCTTATATAAAAAAAATCTTTCTTTTCAATGCCTTTATCTATTACAAACAAATCGCATTAAAATCCGTTGCCTAGATTGAAAGATTTAAGCATACAAATGGACATGGGGATGGAGGAAGCGACTTCGTTTTATACTATGTAGTGAAATAATCCTTTCTCTTAAATCACTCTATCTATCGAAAGACCCGCATCAAAATTCGTTTAATAATTTTAAATATCTCGTCATTGTTTTTTTAATCGACTGTACTGTTAAAATTATTTCATACTCAAATAGGGAAAAACAAAGTCGCGCATTTTTATATCGCGTGAACAATCGCATAAGAATTCCATAAAAATGAGGATTGGAAGAACACACTTTCTTTATTTTTCACAAGAATATTTCAATGTCATGCTATACAGGCAATTCTTTTTTTGAAATGAATACAATTTTTATAATAGTGGCAGACTTATAAGCAGTCGGATTTCCTGATATTATGAAATACTCGCCGCCTAGAGACACCGAAGGTGGTAATGGTGCGTTCTCAACCTGAGGCTGGAACGGTAGACCTCGAGCAAAAGTGAGTTTACCAGCTACCTTATCCTCCGAACCGGTTCCTATGGCGTCAAGAATAGGTAAGGCAGGGATAAGTATCTTCACGCCCATATTATACGGCGTTGATATACGTAACACAGCTGTATACTTCACTCATATTATATATGTGTACTTGTTCTGGTTCCAAATTAAATTATTTGTATTTGTATATCCCCGAAGGAGTAAGCAGAGGTATAACCAGGGCACCCAAGACTAACCAAAGACACTAAGTCCCACAATGTGAAAGGTGTCAAGCACATATCCAAACCCGGGTAATGTTATTTTTTATTAAAAAATCGAAAATACTCATTTTCTAATTTATTTTGTTGCCCGACCCGGGGACCGAACCCTGGACCTCAAGAAGTCAAGTCCAAATTAGGATCGCTAGAGGCAATAGAAAGATATAAAAAATCAAAAATCAACTAAAAATAAGATGTTTCTATACTTCATTCTACTAGATAAATCCTATTAATATTATAAATGCGAAAATTAGTGTTTGTTTGTTTGTTACTCCTTCACACAAAAAGTGCTGAACCAATTTTCATGAAATTTGGCACACACATTGAGAGTAACTTGGATTTACACATTGGATAATTTTTATCCCGAAAAACGTACCTTTGGGACCATTATCCACGCGAGCAAAGCTAAGGGCTACAGCTAGTAATTCATAAATAACGAAAACCTTGCAATATCAAACCATGAGTCGATACTTTGGTTCCTAGAAGGTAAACAAGTCGCTAAGTAAAGTGTGGCAATGGTATGTGGACATAACCCAAATAGGAAACACTACATTATCGGAACTGTACGTTCAGTAAGGTACCAACTTCTAGCAGACGAACTTTAATATTAACACTGCTATTGGCTGATCAAAAATTGATCTCTTATGGCGCTTTTACACGTGTGAGGTACCTATACACGCGATTTTTTTATGCATTTTATGAAATACTTTTTTGAAGTTTATTTTTATGATATTGGAAGGCAAACATCAAAATTGATCTCTTAAGGCGCTTTTAAAGATGTAACACGTGATTTTTTATGCATTTCCCTATGGATGAGATATATTTTTTTAGTTTTTTTTTTCTATTTCTATGATATTGGAAGGTAAACAAGCAGACAAATTTCCTGACGGTAAGAAACTCACGCCGCCTAGAGACGCTAAAGGTGGTAATGGTTCGTTGCCAACCTGATGCCGGGGTGTTAGGCTTAGAGCAAAAGTAAGTTTACCGGCTACCTTATCCTACCGAACACGTCAATGGCAAGCACTAACGTTATGGCGGCAGGAATAGGTAAGACGGTAGTAGCAATCCACACGAGTAGCTGCCTAACTCTACCACCTAGTCAGATGTCGCGGTTTTAAAGACGGTAATCCTATACTCGCCTTTTACAAGCTGACTGTCAGGAGGGCAGATGGTTTATTCTGCATAGGAGCCCGGACCAACACGGGGAAACATATTTTATAAGTAAGGTTGTATAAAACATATTATGTAAATATAATTTCAAAAAATAGAAAAAAGACAAGCCCGCTGACATTTTTGCAGCGGATCTTCTCCGTGGGATCCATTTTCGATCCGGGGGTAGTTTTTATAATTATTGAAAAAATATGTACCTATATTTAAAAAACTCAAGAATTATATAGACGCGTCAAAATTACTCTTTGTATTTATAGCCCGGTGAAGTTGTAAAAACGGTGAGGTTGGCAACACATTAGTCATTTCAAAAAAACCCCTTTGTATTGTCTATGATCTATGTGAAATAAAACATCTACAGTGTCTATAGGTGACAATTTTTTTAATCATAACCGCTTGTTCATTCAATATCTACTCACATAAAAAATAGCATTTTCTTAGATGTACGTTTTTTAATCTAGCAAAAAAATGTATGGCTTCATTCGCAAGGTCTGTAAGAGTATTAAATTGGATTGAACGTGTAGATGACGAAATGAAATTTGATACATCACTGCATAGTATAAAAGAAAGTAGCTTTGCGCTGTGTACCCCTATGTATGTTTGGCCTTTAAAAGTACTAAATGGATTTTGATGCTATTCTTTTAATACATAGTTTTCGAAGTCATACTACTTTAGGCGCGTTATGAAGAAATGATGAAAGTGAAATTTGAAGATGCGCGCGCATCTGTCACACAATAGTAACATAATGAAGTTGCCTGCTTCAGAAACATGTTGCTACATTCACAAACGTGTTTTAGTTTTAAACAGGTGGGATTTATGTACTTTTCGTTATAGATTTTTTATTTTTTTAAGAATGGCGTAAAAAGTTCTTACGCGCGTACATAAGTACATATTTTTTTCCAAGAGGAAGGTATTTTATAATAACATAGAAGATTAACCGCCCGTGTGAAGTTAGGACAGACTTCTAGTAAGTAGATAAAGAACAAAGGTCAAAACGTACTTACCCATAACTTATAGGTTTAAAAAAGACACGTCCTTCTATTATCACTTTTGAAGTTTGAAAAACGGAAATTAAATTCCTACAGATACGTTTTCTGTATTGTCTTGTTGTTAAGGCCTCATACTCAGTCAGCCAGAAGAGCCAATCACCGCGCTCCCCCGTTCCATGATTACTATGAACAATGACGCTCTAAAGTAAATGTCTTAAGCGACAAATCACTATTTTTGACACTATAAAAGTTATTTGAAAAAAAGTATAAAAACTGAAACACTTATGTTTTACGTATAGTACTTATCTATGTTTATGTTAAATCTGGTGTCGATATTTTCACAATTGAAGTAGACAGAAAGCAAAAACTTTCAAAAAAGTGTTAACTTTTAGATTTTTTTCTATCGCAAAGTGAAATGAATCGTGTTTTGGAAACACTAGTCTAGTAAAGCATATTCATGTTAATCTTGTGTATTTTTGTCAGCAAGATCCATGATTGCTTTTTATGAAAAAAACAGTAAACTGCTGACGTATTTTAGCGTAAATGGCCCCTTAATATCTATTTCTAGGTATTAATCTTAATCAAAAACACTAAACGTCATAACAGCGACGCTCATAATAATAATGATAACAAATCATGATAATAAGGTATTAATGTCACTGTCAACACGACCATAGAATGTAGAGAATGTAGAGCGTTTGTCTAACTTTGAAATGTTTATCTTTTTTTCCTAGACTTCTTTTGATAACATGTTGATTACGAGAATAGTCAGGAATAAATATTGAGACATCTTAGATATTATTGATATTTAAACGGTAACATTTAACTTTATATAAAAACATGTATATAGAATTGCCCTTGTTCTTTAAAAACGGACTTATAAATTGGGTGAATGGAATGTTTGAACGAATGTAAAACTCTACGTTCAGTAGAGCACTTGCTCTACTGGCGAGTTTAAAAAAAATGTGTGTGTACTTATGTACACGCGTTAGAAGTTATACTTCTTCGGCGTAATAAGATAAAAATCTTTTTAAAAATTTTATCTTTTGCCTTATTTTACATTTGTAGACAAAATGACACTAACCATAGAAACAAAGAAATATTGTGAATACAGTTGTCAGTTCTCACGCAAACATACGTAGATGTGCTTACTTTTACTTTGTTGGTACCTTTTTCTGAAAAACTAAAATGTTATCTATAGCTAACTTCATCATGTCGGTTTTTCGTGACGGTGTGCGCGCGCATTGTAAAAATTTACCCTTATCATTTTTTTCTAACGCGCCAAAAGAAGTATAACTTCAAAAATAAACCTTAAATACACCAATGATTTCCACGCTCAAATATTGAGAGACACTGAGATTAATTTTAGGGATACAATGTTTACTTAAAGGATTCACGCTTGAGCGCTGGATTACTTGCTACCACGAAATTATAAGCAACAGCTGAATTATATTAATGCTGAAGTTTCAAAAGAAGTTGAAAGGTTTGAAAGAAGATGTATATTTGTTAGTCTATTACTCCTCAATGTCTAAACCTTAGGCAACGATATTAAAAACGCGAGTAGTTAATGCCTTCAATAGCTTTCAGCCATTTTCAAGGGGAGTCGAAAATTTGAAGTGCCTATGTCTGAGTGTGTATATGTTTAACTAAACGAATGGACTGATTTCGGCGCAATTTTTTTTGAAAGCTGACGTAATCGATTTTCTTCTTATCTTTATTATAGAAATATATTCTAGGGGGTTAAAATAAATAAATATCCCTGGATAAACTACACAACTTGAAATAAGTTCGTCAATTTAGGTGCATTTTCTAAAAAGCGCTTAAATAGATACTGTAATTAATTTAATAAATTAATAATAATTACGGATCTGAGTGTAAAATAAAGATAACACATTTAGATGGTAGATTCATCTCCCAAATGTTTGCTCGAAATTAAACCCGAGACTCGTGGTTTGTCGTATACGCTAATCCCTCGACCAACGAGGTGGTTATTAAAAAAATATGGTCTATGGCCTTGAAATATGCTCCTCCGGGAGGACAATGACATACAGAAGAATAAAGTGCAGTAAAACTGCAAAAACCGTCTCCAATTATAACTTTTTCGAAAGATAGTAAATGTTTTCAAAAAGCTCCACATACATTTTATCAATATACCATTATTTTTTTTTATTTTTTTTATAATATTGAAAGGCAACCAAGCCGCCTACAGACGCCAAGGGTGGTAATGGTGCGTTGCCAACCTGAGGCCGGTATGTTAGGCCTCGAGCATAAGTAAGTTTACCGGCTACCTTACCCTCCGAACCGGAACACGTCATGTCGTTATGGCGGCAGGAATAGGTAAGGCGGTGGTACCAACCCGGGTGAGTCACTGCGAAACTCTACATCCTAGTCAGATGTCACGGTGTTAGTGACAGTAAGCCTAGTTATTTTTGAGTTTCACTTTTTTCTCTAGAAGACAAGGGAGTTATGATAAACCATTTCAGAATTATAACCTATTTTCAGATAAAGAACCATGAAAATTGGCTAGCTAGTGGCCGAGTAATTCTGTATGAAACATACAAAAAACATACAGTCAAATTGAGTACCTCCTCCTTTTTTCAAGTCGGTTAAAAAGACACGAGTAATAGCTATTCACGAAATTAAATAGAGAAAAACTTTGCAATGGTTCCCATGTGAAGACGCATAGTTAATTATAAAATGCAAAAATGTACGGGTATGTTGACATTAGCCTAAGAACTCACGGAGCGGTTTTTACCCGCGCCCGCAGCGGTTGCGGGCCCACAGGTTCTGTAGAATGTAGATTTGTATACAAAAAGTAAAATCACATTTCACGAAGCTTCTTACAACCGCAGCGCCCGCGGTTATTTGCGATTCCCGCGGCAGCGGTCGGGTTTGGGGGCGATGATTTCAACCGCGACGGTTGTGTGACCGCACAAGTTACCGGTCTCGTGAGTTTTGAAAAATGAAAATAAATTGAAATTGAACATTATTTATTTTCAGAATATATGTGTTAAAATGTTGTTAAAAAGATATTTAAGAATACAACATATTCTACCGCATTGTGGTGTGCAAATATTTAATTAAATTTAAAAAAGTTACATATTTATTTTAACATTTAAATAGCAAAACTTATTTATTTTTTAATAAACATTTTATTTATTTATAAACATAAGTTTCATAATTTATTATAAATTTAAAGATAGATTATATTTAATCATATCTACCGTTTGAAATAAAACCGCAGTTCCTCGACCACCGCGGGCGTGGGTAAAAACCGCTCTGTGAGTTCATAGCCTTAAAGTACTTACTGACTTTATACGTCTCTTTATAATTCACTTTGTAGACATGTTACTTAAGGGAATACTCACGTCTATGCGAGCCTTAGGGAGTATGCGACCTTTCATAGTTGAACGGTTGAAGGATATAGTGATGTAGTAGCTGCACGGATTCTATTCAACGTAATAATCTGTATGGCTTTTACTATTAATAAATGGATTTTACGAGGTCCTTTTCACATAAAGATGGGCAGTACGTTCCTGATCTTTACTTACAGATATCTGTATTTCTGGATAAAAATTATTAAATTCTTTAATTATAATTATGTTAAGATGTTATGTACGTATATTAGAATACTAGCTGCGCCCCGCGGTTTCACCCGCGTAAGTCCCAATCCCGCGGGAACTCCGGGATAAAAAGTAGCCTATATGTTATTCTGGGTCTTTAGCTAACTACATACCAAATTTCATCGTAATCGGCTTTGTAGTTTTTGCGTGAAAGAATAACAAACATCTATACATCCATACATACAAACTTTCGCATTTATAATATTAATAGGATCTGTATTTTTCACAATGATGGAATTCTAAAATAAAATATATTTTAGTATTAAATTAATTAATAATAGTAGATTTACAGCTCATTAAAAAATAGACAAAATGTGGGGACATCATTATCTTTAAAATGACAATACTATTCACTAATAATACTAACACTAAAATTACTTCTCATTCTTCACACTTTTAACTAGATACTAATGGTCCGGGTTTACGTGTTATAATTTTTTTATGATATTGGAAGGAAAACAAGCAGACGGATTTCCTGATGGTAGGAAATGCACGCCGCCTAAAGACACTAAAGGTGATAATGGTGCGTTGCCAACCTGAGGCCGGGATGTTAGGCCTCAAGTAAAAGTAAGCTTATCGGCTACCTTACTCTCCGAACCGGAACACGTCAAAGGCAAGCATTGGACGTTATGGCGGCAAGAATAGGTAAGGCGGTGGTACCAATCCGGATGAGTCGCTGCGAAACTCTACCACCTAGTCAGATGTCACGGTGTTAGTGTCGGTAGGCCTATGCTCGCCTTTTACGAGCTGCCTAGCAGGAAGGCATATGGTCTATTCTGCAAAAGAGCCCGGACCAATACGGGGATAAAGAGGCCTTGTATATTCAGAACAAGGAGATCTGATATCTTTTTACAGGGCAAATCTTATGTCGTCGCCTTGGCAACATTTTACATGAATTTTTTTTGGAGGGATCATATTTATAAAAATTATTACTTGTCATGTTTTTACCAACAACATACCGTTTTTTGTTTGGCGAACAATCCAAGCAAGCAAAATACTCTGTGCTTATACATTTAGAAATGTTTATGATTTGTTGCCCGCCTATAGAAGGGAACCTAAAACCTCTTGTCTGAGTAACTTTAGCGAAAAACTTGAAGTAGAACACGACAGTAACGAGCATAGCAATAGAAATAGGAAAAGCGGTACTAATCTGCGTGAGACATTGTAAAACTTTGTCACACAGAAATGTATTTTTGCCGGAAAATTGTGATATTTTCAGTAGACTGTTTTCCTTTACTACCTAAGTTTTAACGAGTTTCGAAGTAAATTTTGTCTCATAATGAGGTAGGGGCTGGCGCTATATTTCAGCACATTATGGATATCTTGATTCCATTCATTAATTTTTTTTATACCTAATACTACCTATACTAATAACACCTCATAATACCTACTAGTGGTCGCCCGTTGGTCGAAATTCGACCATAATACATTTCAAAATCTTATAGAACGTCATCTTCATTTCTTTCAAAACTTTTTAGTGCGCCATCTGTGCTATTTTATCGTTATCATGAATATATTTGTTTGTATGTCAAATGCATGGTAATGTGGGTTATGTTTTATTTATCGATTTAATGTACTTTGTAAGCCTTATCATTGAAAAATATCAACGTTCTGTACTTACTTCTCCTACACATTAGCTATACACTACCATGCATTTGACCCACACAAACAAGTTGTTGATGTTGACGATAAAAGATCACAGATGGCGCACTAACTATTCAGGAAACAAAGCAGTTGGTCTTAAAAAATGAAGATGGTGTTCTTATCAATAAGATATTAAAATTTGGATATTAAAATGGTCGAATTTCGACCAACGGCCGACCACTAGTAATAGTAATAATAATAATATCTTTATTGTACACAAATCACAACTAAATACAAACAAAGATAATGAATATGTTGGTATACTTAAATATTTTTGTTACGTCTTTAGAACACACATATTTTAGCAATAAACTTTTTCATTTTATTTGTTTGCCTTTGAACTAAAAAGGAAAAAAAAACTAAATAGGAAAACTTCCCATATTCAATATTTTTGACTACCTTTATCTATATAAAGTTTAAACCGCGTTAAACTTTATAAACTCAAAATGCCATTAATCCTTGTAACGTACTTCCGTTAGAATTTGCAGAGCATTAAGCGGTATCTTTTCCGCATGAAACTGAAAAAGAAAGAATTGTGTTGTTTATGTTCCCGTATTTCCCAAGTTTTGAAAGTATAGATTACTTTTCAATAATACAAGAATCCCGGGTAGATATTTATTTGTATAATAATACTAGCCCGGTATCGTTAAAAGTTAACATCTGCTAACAGGTTAAAAAAAGTATGTTTAAGCCCATATCCCCGAAGAGGTAGGCAGAGGCACAACGAAGGCACCTACGAATAGCCGAAGACACTTAGTCCGACAATGTGATAGGTGGCAAAGCTGTCGCCAACCGGGCACATATCTCATCAAGGGCAACATTGTTTAAGTTAGAAAATTTTAAATGCGCAATTTCTATTTTTTTTTTG